>ML783584.1:101890-117332 GCA_009831015.1 Picea engelmannii
CTTTCCTTCATCTCATTATTCCACAATTAAGCATGGGTTCTCTTACTCCACAAAGCGTCTTCCCGTGAGGGCTTTCACCATAAGGGGACCACTTTGGAGTTCATCCATATTTACTTCTTATCAACCATGAAAAAAAATAATGAATCATATTTACATCAAACACTATTGGGTCCATTACCCAAACCTTTTTTCTACGGGTCTTTCTTCAAGGTTTGACATCAATGACAACCAACCTTAATCAACAATCTCCCCCTTTGGCATTGATAGCAACACTCTGATGCAACACTGAAATCATATCACTCATGCTCCCCCTAAAACCATGCCTATGTCCTCTACATATGATAAATCTGATCCTCTTGGAACCATGCCTCTATCCTCTGCATCTGATAAATCTCTCCCCCTTTGTCATCAATGGAAAATGTATCTTTCCATCTGGGGTTGCTCCCCCTGACAGACTGTCCTCTTATGGTTCTTCCTCGTGTACATCTAAGACATATAGGATAAACATTCAAAAAGCATTCATTTTTGGAGTAGAAATAACTCCAAGTCTTTGGTGAAGATATTCAAAGGCTTCCCATGGAAGTGGTTTTGTAAAGATGTCTGCCACTTGTTCTTTTGTGCCCACATACTCAACTCTGATGTTCTTTTCTGCAACCTATTCCCGTAGAAAGTGATACTTGATTAGAATGTGCTTAGTCTTGTAGTTCATTACCGGGTTTTTTGAGATATTGATGGCACTTGTATTATCACAATATATTGGAATGGGCTCATCATATTCAACCTGTATATCTGTCAAAGTTTGTTTCATTCAAAGAACTTGTGTACACCATGTTGTTTCTGCAATATACTCTGCCTTGGTTGTAGATAGAGATACCGATGATTGTTTCTTGCTTAGCCATGATTGTTATAACCCTAAATTGCACCACACATGCTTACCTGGCATCATACCAACTCATATCCTTTCTTTGCCAAAACTCTGCTGAACAACTCTTTGAAAATCCTCTTGTGTCAAGGCCCACGTTCCCTAACCCATTACTGCACATGTGTACACGCTGGCTGACTCACAACAGCCCGCATGTACCTAACAAAGCAAGAAAAAAAGAAATTTGTCGATGGAACAAAAAGCTATGGTCCAGTTAACTGAAACTCCCGGCCATGCATGGCCGAGGGTTCATCCAAAGCCATAGCTCCTTCTAGCCTATAAAAGAAGGGGTAGGGTTATCATTTGGAGGAGGAAAAAATATAGCGAAGAAACTCTGCCCATTTACGTAATCCATTTTCCCAACCCTTTAGCCTTTCCTCATGTCAAAGGAGATTTAACGCAAAGCAGTTGAAGGACAGAAGAAGAGGAGCCCAAGATCAGGTTCAAGGAGCGGTGGCCGATCTCAGCTTTTGTAAGTTGATTCACTTTCAGTAATAAAAAGAATGTTTTTCCCATCCCAATTCATGAATTTTCTATGATTTGATTAATTTATGCTTGATTTCTAACCCTCGAGTATAGAAGTAGCATGCATGCATAGTTGTTGTTTGTCTTGAGTGCAGGCCATTTGTGGAAGGAGCAACACAAGCAAGTAATCAAAGTGCAACGGAGGATCTACATCGAACGTTGGTAATAAGGTAGGTGGTCCTTTTCCATGCATTTACTGAGAATAAGGGATTTAAATCTTGGGGTGTAGGTACAAAATTAGTTTCTATTCGGTTAAATTTGCATGCAAGTCTGACCCTAGTTTGCTAGTCCGTAGGGTGTTTTTCCCAACAACAGAATTGGCGACCATACTGGGGAGAATACTCTTTAGGGTTCCTATATTTATTTAATTTTTTGGGTAGTTTAGAGACTAGGTTTTCTGGTTTTTTTTTCTTTGTCTGTATTTTTCTTTTTATTTCTGTAAGGTCTGAGCTAGTAGGGAGTCTAGTTTTCCATACTAGCTTTCCTTGACTTTTGCTTGACTGTATTTTTCAGGATACACAGAGGTACACGTGGCCTGCATAAGGCCTGAACGCATGTACCCGCGCCCTATCCTCTGATAGCTCGCGTGTGAACGCTAGATGTAGAGATAGCAATAGCGTGTAGGAGTTCAGAGAACCTTAGAGGTAGTCCTCCTCTTCCTTGTCAGAATTACACATTCTCAGGGGGTTTTCTGGAATCCTGTATGAGTCTTGCTGGTTCACAGTCCTATCTCAGATTGCTTTTTTTTTTTTCGCCTTATTATTCCTTGCATTATTTGTCTTTTCTGTGAAAAAGAGCATCCAAGCCTTCAAGGGATCCTGGTTATCAATACCATAGGCCTCTTCCTGGTCTGGACTGCCTGTTTTCATATTTTTCCTTAGAATTTAGATATACACGCGGCCTGTACAAGGTCAACTCGCGTGTACACGCTCTCTGTCTCTGTTCAACATGTGTTTGCATGCATACTGTTTGAGTGACAGTCGCGTGCCTGTACATGCTACTTTTTGTTCAGGGTATGGCAGTCATCCCCTCCTTTGATAAGAAGTATTCCTCTCAGGTGTTTGAATCTATGTTTGAACAGTCAGTAGCTTAGGATTCATCTTACCCTTAGCCTACTTTTTCTCAGTTAATAGTTGACAGAAAAATATAAATATATCTATATATCTATCTATATATATATATATATATATATATATATATATATATATATATATATATTATGGTTTTTAGACAAGCGTGAGAGTCATTGTTTGTTCAATTGCCTTTGTGTGATTCTTTACTCTGATTCTTTGCGATTTAAGCCAGAATTATCTTTCTTGGTTTTTTGCTTGTCGGTATTTTCCCTTTCCTTCTTTACTAGCATTTAAATAAATAAAAAAATCTCTTTTCATTTTCTTCTTGGGTTGAAGAGTGTGTTTATGCATCATTAGCTAGGGAAAAGTCTTTTATTTCGTAAGTTTTTTTCAGTTCACTTAGATCATAAGTAGCTCATAGTCGAGCGAAATTCCTTTGAGTTTGCTGTTTAAAATCTTAGAAAAATTAAAAAATCTTTCTTTGTGAAAAGTTGTTGAAATTTTTCATTTAGTAAAAGTTTTTGTTTCCAGTTTTTTCATTCATTTTTGCTTTTGTCTTTTACACATCATCATTTTCACCCTCATTACCCCTTGACATAAGATAAATCCATAAAAGCGACACTAATTTTAAAATCGACTAGACTTTTATGTTTGTAGGGTTCACAAACTAGTTCAGGACTAGGGCCTTGGATTAGGTTGGAGAGGAAACTATTCAAGGCCATTCAAAACCAAACATTAGAGTCTGAGATAGGGAGTGTCTAAGTCCAGTTTCATGGAAGTTATCCGGGACCCCCCTCTAACATAGGGGATAAACACGAGGTCGCGTGCAAAAAGGTAGTGGAGATAACCCCTCCAAAGCCGGACCAATCGTAGTGGATAACACATATAGAGGTCTTGTTTTGGGATTTCGTTGTTTGCATTTGCCACGGGGCTTCATGGGTCTCGAATCCATTCTAGGTCCTCAGTTGTCTTTTGGACCATTTTATCTCGATACCCTTGACAGGTTTCGGGCTTGATACCCTGCTCATTGTGGTCTACCTGACTTTCGACTATACCCTCTTGGTGACTGTTCGCGTGGTGGCAACCTAGTTGCCAATATTTTTAGGGACATACACAGGTGACTGCGGGGGTATACCACGGTACCTAGGATAGACATCGGGCCATGCTTTGTAGAGTATACCCAGAGGGTGCTTCTGTGTTCGAGTTGCACTTGCACCGGTAAGTTTCTCTTGTGTTGGTTGTTGTAACTGTTCTTCCAAATAGTTTAGTGATTGCTTGTTTTATCTCTTAGGGGCTTCTTTTTAGTGTGTGTTACTTTTTAACGTTTAGAATACCTTAGTGTGTCTTGGATATTCTCACATAGTGGAGGATCCTGAGCTCCTCCAGTCATGAAGGCTTCTTGGTCTGCCGCCGATTACACTAGAGACACCCCCACCACCGTTAAGGCGGAAGCTAGACCAACAAGGGTCTTTTGAAGCGACCGGGTTACAAACCTTTATGCCCGAGCAACTCCCAGAGGAATCAACCATTTTGAACCTTGAATCAGTCGCTCTTGTCTCAGTTGAAACCCCAACCACTGATATCTTGGCACCGTTTATTGTACCAATCCAATTTCACGAACGCCAGCCTCACACAGCAATGGAAACAAATGATGTTACTCCTTCTAGGAATTCACCAATTCCCATCACAGTTACCACCACAGGAGAGTCATCTCCTAACTTACCATCGTCGATCAGAACCACCATGGTCTCAGCCGCAACTATGTCGCACAGTGGACCGAACCCGTTTATGGCGGCAGCCACAACCCCCTTCACACCTAGTGCGACAGGCCCTCCATTTTCATATGGTATGCCTAGTTCGGGAACAAGTCCTGTACTAACCTACTCCACTTTACAAACTTTTGTTATGGGGGCAGGGTCACCTTGGGGGCACTACTGTCCCTTTTAATGCCTTTCCTTACATAGGAGGTCATATCCCTCCTTCGTCCCCTTCGCTTGGTGGTTCGCATCCATAGTCCACCGGGCAGCCTACACACACTAGTTTATTTGGAGAAGGGAGTTAGGGACCCCCTTCGCACAGTATGCCGGTAGGTTCAACACCATTTTCTTGGAACGAAACGTTTGGTAACAACAATTTCTCGTCAGCTTCTTTCCCGTCTGGGGGCAGCCCCATTTTTGGACATTCTACTCCTGCGCAGGGTACTATTCTTGCACAGGGGGCACACATAACATGACCTTGGAATTCAGGACAAGGATCTGTTCCCTCCTACGGAATGTCGTTCTAGGGTAATTCTTTCAACAATCAATGGAACCCTAGACATACTACTATGCCTCTCCCTGCAGGACCAGCATGGCCTAATCCTTCCCAAAGTCCTCCGAACACATGCATGCCCAACACTCTATGTCCTTTTTGGGAAATCAGCCAATGATGTCTCCACAGATGCAAAATCCTTACGCTGGTCAGGGCCATGGTTTCTACTAGAATCTGGGCCAGCAACCAAATGTTTCCTGGCAACCTGGTGCCAGCCAAACTCCAGGACCCTTTTCCCTAGCTTATCAACAACAACCCAAACTACCATTCCTGGCGACTTTACACTTGCCATATTTGACAAGGTTGTTAAATGATCCTATTTGTCATGATCCACGTTGGCCTCCTATGCCAACGAAGTTGCCTTCGGACATTCCAAAGTTCGAGGCCAAGCCTAATGAAGATCCAGGTGATCATGTGACTATATTTCATCTTTGGTGCTCATCTAACTCATTGAAATATGACTCCGTACAGTTGCGATTGTTTCAACGTACTCTTATTGGGAGTGCCACGAAATGGTACATCGAGCTCGATTGCTCAAGATACTCTTCTTTTGGCGAACTGGAGATGGCCTTCCTTAACCATTTCCAGTTACCTGTGAGATACAACATTGGCACAGAGTTTCTCGCCAATTTAAAATAGACAATAGCGGACCATATCTCTGATCATATCTGAGAGTGGATACGCCGGAAGAGTCTAATCAAAGTACCAGTCCCACCAACATTCCTTCTTGAGTGGTTCCTTAAGTCTTTGGTCCCACAGTTATCCAAAGACGTTGCGACATCCAGATTTGTCTCCGAAGAATATGCCATCATGAGGGATCAACAGTTTGAGCTCATCTATTCTCAGTCTGTTTTATTATACACCATCTTGCTAGATGCGCCACGTTCGATACTGGATAAAACTAGACAGAGAGCTGGACCACATGCCGATGGTATTGTTGGTTCAGCAAAAACCAAGCCCGTTGAGCAATTGACAAAACAGTTGCAACATTTATCCATACAACACACAGCGGCCAACCAAACTACTGCATTGGCTTCTCCCCCTACCCAAACATCGAAAGTACACACCGTGCAGTCGACTAACCCAAAGGCCACCCAACAGCCTGAAGGGAAGAAAAAACAACGAAAGAAGGGTAAGAGGGATAAAAAACCCACTGATAATGTTGGCGGGGACAACACAGAAAAATGGAAGGCGAGGTATCCATGCAACTTGTGCACCGAAGACCACCCGACCCATCTTTGTCCTTGACTTGCAGAGGCCCAAAAGTTTGTCACACAACAACAACAAGCAGTGTTGACTAATCCCTTTCAACATGGGAAAAATCTAACTCAAGCCTCTACAAGCACATAAGGGGGCAGCCAAGAAACCTGCCCTCCTCCAAACAATCCCTCATCCGCGAATGTGTATATGGTTAGGGGTGATGCTTTCATAACGAATAGAGCGCACGAATATAGTAAACCAAGCACTTCTGAGAAGGGTAAAGAAGCTGATATCCCATCTCTTCCTCTATAGATTGAGAAGACGTTGGGAGAAACAATGACACACATTCCAAAGGGTGCATTTAAAAAATCTTCTCACAACCCAAACGCAAGGGCCACCCAGAATTACTCTGTGGTGGAAGATTTATTGCAAACCCCTTGTGCGATGTCTGCTTTGGAGGTCCTCCAAAGATGCCCTGCTCAAAGGAAAGCCTTGTTAACCGCTTTGGGCTCTACTGAGACTTGTAATCTGGACACCATCATGTTAGATACAACCGACTTAAAACCTTGTCTGCCTTACCATGTAGCATTTTAGATAGTAGTGGCTCATCCCACGAAAACTTTTACTCGGAATATCTTCCGCACGATGGTTGATGAGGGCGCCTCGACATGTATTCTGTCGTTAGCATGCTGGAAGGCCATCGAACAACTCGTTTTGTCTCCATCACCTACTCCCCTCACTGCTTTCGACGGTCATTCATTCTGACCACATGGCATCATTCCTTCTTTCCCTGTGCAGTTAGGAGGGAAAACCATGTGTGTCGAAGTAGAGGTAGTCGATGCTCCCCTCGACTATAATCTCTTGTTATGATGGAGTTGGACTTATGCTATGAAAGATGTGGTTGCTACAGTTTTTCGAGTCTTGTTGTTTCCACATGAGGGTCGGATAGTGACCATTGATCAACTGTCTTTCTCCAGACCTGACCCAGCTTTGGGGGCATCCACGGTCCCGATAATTGATAATCCTCAACCAGGTGTCGTTAACGTAGGAGTTGGTTTGTGCCCATCCTTGATGGGTACCTTTGATTTCCCACCTCCTCACGATGATATCAAATTTGTATCTAATCACCATAAGGTTGAGATTTTTCAAGTTTCGTCGTTCTGCATGACTTACTTTGAGGATCCTTAGATTCTTCCTTCCCCATCAGCCGCGATGGATGAGACAGGGCACTCAGGCATGTCCATGCCCTTGTCTTCCGCTAAGGTAGCGTACTCTTTAGTCCAGCAAGCTTCAGCTAACCCTAATCCGACTCCTGCACAAGAGTTAGATCCACTTCTAGAGCCTATTTGGGCTTAGGGTTCTCTCGCTAACATTGATTCGTTAGATTTAGTCTTTCCTTTTGATGAAGCAATAATCGAAGCAATGACTAGTCCAGACAAACCTTGGTAGGATCTTCATCACATATCATATTTTCTCCCAGAGATAAGCTGAATCGAAGTAGAAGAATTCACCGTTACCATGACGGGAGATCAGCCATGTCCTATTAATCTCTTAGCTACACGAGAAATTTATGTTGACGGAAATATGGCGACTATCGCTGAAACTATACCCATCAACATCTCCCGAAACCATGGCTTCATGGAGAATGTCTTCGTCGGAACAGATTGCTCCCCCGAAGAGATTCAAATTTACACAGATCTTTTCAAAGAATTCCGCGACGTTTTTTCCTGGTCTTATGAGGAAATTCCAGGTATCGATCCAAAAATAGTTGAACATGAAATCACAACGTATCCTAATGCCAAGCTTGTTCAACAAAAACTTCGTCCAGTCAATCCCAAGAAAGCAACATCCATCAAGATTGAGGTTGAGAAATTGCTAAAGGCAGGTTTTATTTATCCTATCCATTTGACTCAATGGGTGTCAAATCCTGTTTCGGTCAATAAAAAACAAGGCACGATTCGTGTATGTACCAATTTCCGTGATTTGAACAAGGCATGCCCCAAAGATAATTTTCCAACACCATTAATTGACCAGATCATTGATGAATGTGCCGGTTGTGAAGCATTTTCTTTCATGATGCCCCAAAGATAATTTTCCAACACCATTAATTGACTAGATCATTGATGAATGTGCCGTTTGTGAAGCATTTTCTTTCATGGATGGTTTTTTGGGATATAATCAAATCCAAATCAAACTCAAAGATCAACATAAAACGACATTTATTTGTCCGTGGGGTACATTCGCATATCGAAATATGCCTTTTGGCCTTAAAAATGTTGGAGCCACAGTCCAGCGGGCCATGTATTTTTCTTTTCATGACCTCAAGCATATATTCGAGGCCTATCTAGATGATTTAGCATCACGCTCTTGCAAGCGAGCGGATCATCCCACAAACCTTAGACTAATATTCAAACGCTGTCGCTACTTTAGGATTAGCTTGAATCCAAACAAGTGCAGCTTCTGCGTAACGTCAGGACGATTGTTAGGTTTCATCGTATCAACAACATGGATCATGGTCGATCCTCTTAAGGTGGAGGCAATAATCCAGTTGCCCCCCCCACGCACAATCCTACAACTTCAGAGTCTACAAGGCAAGGCAAACTTCTTACGATGCTTCATCGCCAACTTTATGTGTTTACTAAAGAAAGACGTCCCTTTTTTCTGGGATGAAGCCACTCAACGCTCTTTCGACGCATAAAACATGCCCTCACAACCGCACCTCTGCTACAACCACCTAACTATAACAAAGATTTCTTATTATATCTGGCTACCACAGAGTCAACCATTGGCATGGTTTTAGTTCAGGAAGACGATTCGTTCTCAGAATACGTGATCTATTACCTGAGCCGAGGCCTCGTAGGACCAGAACCCAATTATTCTCATATCGAAAAACTTGTGTTGGCAGCAGTTCATGCTGTTCAATGGTTCTGTCACTATGTTCTGTTTCGTAAGACCACCGTCATTGTCGTCGTGAATCCATTCCTGTATATGTTGACACAGCGAGTTATAGGTGGAAAAATCAGTAGATGGATAGTCATCCTCCAAGAATTTGACCTAGACTTCGTTTCAGCCAAGTCCAAGAAGTCATTGGTCTTCGCAGAGCTTATTTCAGAACTTCCGGTTGAGTCAGGTGACGTTGTGCCTAAGGAATCGCCTATCTGGGGAGATATGTTTTTGATTGCATCTTCAGACCCCTGGTACGGAGATATACTTATCTATCTCTAGACTTTGAAATTCCCCACCTCTGCCTCTCGTGATGAGCTTCGACGGATACACCATCAGGCTAAGAATTATCTCATACTCGATGATACGTTGTATCGGAGAGGTGTAAATTGAATCTTGCGTCGATGTCTCACTCATGAGAAGGCCATCATCGTGCTCAACAATTTCCATACTAGAGATTGTGGTAGTCATTTATCTGGGTTGGCAACATCCCAAAATATTCTATGAGCAGGTTACTTCTGGCTGACACTTATCAAAGATTGTATCGAATCGGTCAAGAAGTACCATCCGTGCCAAATATTCTCTCAGAAGATGAGGGCACATCCCACTCCGATGTTTCCTGTCATCACAGTTGGTCCCTTCACTAAGTGGAGGATTGATTACACTACATGCAATCCCCCGTCAGCAAGGGGGCACTGCTATATGATCATTGTTGTTGACTACTTCACTAAGTGGTTCGAAGCTATGCCAACGTTTAAAGATGATGGAGAGACTGCAACTCTCTTCTTATTCAACCATATCGTAGCAAGGTTCGGCATCCCGAGAGAGATTGTCACTGACCATGGAAGTCACTTTCAGAACCAAATGATGACCGAATTAACATCAAATCTTGGGTTACGGTAGGAGCATTCATCACCTTACAACCCCCAAGCCAATGGGCAGGTGGAAGCTGTAAACAAAACTCTTAAGACTATTCTACAGCGAACTATCAACTTAGCCAAGTCAAATTGGAATTTGATGTTATAGTCGACATTATGGGCGTACAGAACATCTGTTAAGACCGCAACCAGTTTCTCACCTTTTCAACTCATTTACGGGCTGGAGGCAGTCTTGCCCATCGAATGTCAAATCCCATCTCTAAAATTGGCAGTACAGTTATTGCCAGACACTTCTCCGCTTGAAGAACGATTAGTATACCTTGAGCAGCTCGATGAGCAGCGTCGCGATGCGGCCCTGGCCAACGAGGCTCACAAACATAAGGTCAAGTTTAAATATGATAGGTCCGTTCATCCTCATATTTTTTCTAAGGGTGACCTTGTCCTGGTCTACGACCAAGATAAGGACCCCCTTGGGGCAGGAAAGTTTAAACCCATGTGGTTCGGACCCTTCATCGTAAAAGAGGTATTAAAAAAGGGCGTTTATTGTTTGGTTGATTTTGAAGGGAATGCTTTGGAGGAGCCTAGAAATGGACTCTACCTCAATAAGTATTACTCATAGACAGGTCACTATGGGTAACTTTCTGTAACATATGTATAGTCTTTGTACTATTACTTTTTAAGTTTCTTTTTTAAGTGTTATGGATGTGTCATTGATGTTATCTTTCATCAATATGGTAGATGTCAAGTGATTTCGAGGTGCTCGTTGGGTATGCAGATGGTGCTAGTCGACACACGCAGAGGCTTGCCTCCACAGCTTGGGTAATCTTTACACCTCAGGGCCAGTTGTTATCTTCCGGAGGTATATGCTTAGGTGACACCACAAATAATGTCGTCGAGTATAGTGCAGTTATTGAGTTGCTTCATGACGCTTTGTCATTGGGTATCTCTCATCTTTGGGTCTATCTCAATGCTCAACTAGTTGTGTCGCAGCTAAATAGAGTATACCGGGTTCATGATCCAACTTTACACCGACGATTCCTTAGGGTACGTCTCTTAGAATGAAATTTTGATTATATTACATATTTTCATGTTCCTAGGAGATTAAACCAAATTACAGATACTCTAGCTAATCAAATTTTAGATTGGCATCTTACACACACATGAAAAATCATTGACATAAACATGTAAATACATTTTTTCACACAGAATCCATAAGACACAAAAGATAAAAACCATATATAACATCATAAAATAACCAGAGTACATATATGGACGCAAGCACCTCAAAAATGGGAATAGTAACGAGTCACCAGGCTTATGCCCTCAAAAAACATATACAAGTAGGTGCTCGTGGCACATAAAAAAGTCTAAGTAGGTTTAGGGCCTATGGGCCCTGTTATAATCATCCACAACACAAGCTAAACACCTAAACAATCGGACCCATGTCCGAGGTGCCCCTACTACATGAGGCTGCATGGATGGCGGCAGGTCCTCTATCTCTGCCATCGGGACTGTGCGAGTGAGCGCAGTGAAGTTCCGCTCAACTTGTCTAAGGACCCTCTCAGCCTCTCCAGCTGGGAGGTTCCCTGCTACTGTTGCTCCCCCAGCGGCAGCAGCCGCGGCTTCTGGCCGTGGACGACGCCTGTTCCGTGCATAATCGACAGGTCGCACGGGTCCCACATCTTCATACAACAAACATTTATCCATCAAATACTATGACATACAAAAAAAAATGATATATATAACAAAAATGAAAAAAAAAAAAAATTACATATGCAAACAAAAAAACTACAAAGGTGGAGACTTACCCATCTCCCCTCGCTCCTCACCAGGAGGCATGGGTATCTCAGGATCTCTATAAAATTCTATCCCTGCATATGGGTAGTCCTCAATCACAGGGATCTATCATGACAGCCACACAAAGAAATCATCATCGAAGGACTCAACGGTCCTTCCACCACCCTGTCACGGCAGTAATACTGCCCATCTACACACTGCAGGGAAAGAGGCCTGATGTCCTTGTACTACAACCTGAGGACTAAAAATCAGAACTCTCTCGAAAAAGAATGAACACAAGATGGTCCCGAACTTGAAGTTCCTCTGTGTCTGCTGTCGACAATCTGTCAATTACCTCTTCATGCACTCGAGCAGTGTGGTACTCCAGTCAAAAATCTATGCATTCATGCACTAGATGGAACAGTTCATCTGTGCGCGAGACACCTGATGCAAGGTTGCTGAGCCGGTAATCCGCCCAATCAGTAACAATATATTCTGCAGCGCTAAGCTAGTAATCTTACTAATAGGTACCTAGGAGCCCACACGGTCAGTCCCAACCTCACAATGCTCAGCTATCAGTTCCAAGATCTTGCTCGGTCCCGCAGGAAACCTCAAGAAGTTGACTAGTTCCCCTCTCCTTGAGAGGCCATTCAAAAAGTAGATATCCTCGGTGGTGGGCACTAGGGATTTCCCCTCTAGCATAAAAGCCTCTGCATCAGGGTGCCAGTAGTCAATCAAGGCATTCAGTAGCCTTGGTTGTGCACGCATAAATGGACATAGAAATAATTTGAGTAAACCGCATTGCATTAACACGACCACGACATTCAGATCTGTTGCAACCAACTCACTGATTGCCTCATGCTCCCTTTCCCTCCACTGGACATACATCCTGCCAATACAACAAGGTAAAGGAGGGTCAGTACTTACTTTTGGTTTTCTTTTCACTACAAAAAGGGGGTACACGTGGGCTGTAGAGGTGACAGTCGCATGTACATGTGGGAAGACTTTACTCTGCTCGAATGTACATGCAGCCTGTCCAGAGACAGCCCGCGTGTACCTAGGGCCGACCTTTTTAAGTTCGACGCCCACCCAAAAAATAAACTAAAAAACAAAATTGAAGTATTGAATAGCTAGATAAGGGAGTTTGTACTTACTTGGTCCAAGCAGAAGTCCGTTTCGTCCACTGTAGCTCCCGGAATCATTGTTTTTGGAAAAGGGGGTCTTTTGGCTCCAGAGTCAATTTCCAAATCAGCAATGGTGACAATGAGCTGCCAAATTCTATTTATAGACTTTTTGGCCTCTTTTTGTCACTTTTTTGGCCTCCCTTATCAGTTTCTTTATACCAAAATCCATTTAGAGTGATTCAGGAGTTATATGGGAGGGATTTGATTGGGTATTGGGACATTTTTTTTGAGTTTTGAGAAAATATTGACAGTCCATAAAAAAAATTTCAAAAATCAACTTGAGCATATAGGTTAGGTTACCACCTCGAATTTTGTGCCTCGTTGTCTTTTTCCTCTGCTATAGGATCGATCCCATCAGGTTGTGACATAGAACCATCGTATTTTCTTTAGAAGTGTCACATCTTGGCGGTAGAGCTTACCAGAACATGGATGCCCTAGGTAGGTCCTGGTTGCATTATGGTGACCATGCCGTTTCTAAAAACATTGTAGGCTCGAGAGTCCGTATAGTCTTTCCTGAATATGAGTTTGAGCCTTATTTGCATGATTCTTTTTCACTCTTTGTCTCACCCTCAGGACTCCCAAAAATAACGGGTCTCCTTTTAAGCCCTTTTTAGACCCTCTAAAAATGAAAATATTTCCGAGCGATCTTGTGGCCTTTCACGCTCGTTAAACTGAAATTTGAAGTCACATATGTCCGGCGATAGTTTACCCCTTTTTCGGTCTGGACGGTCAACTGTATGAACAAAGGTATACTCTATCGAATTCCCGTTCTTTAGAAGAGTACTCTCAGGTATAATTTTATTCCTTTTTTGGGCTCGAGGGCCTAAATTTACGAAAAAGAAACCCCCACGGAGTCCATAGTTAAGCTCTTTTCAGACTCCCTAAAATTAAAAAGATCGTCGGGTGACCTTATTATTTCACACTTGTTAAATTGGTCCAGAAGAATATTCCTAACAAAGTCCATAATTAAGCTTTTTTCAGACTCCTTAAAAGTGAAAAAATGGCTGAGTGATCTTGTCCTTGTCACACTCGTTAAAATAGTTTTGAATTGACGTCTAATCGGTGCTAGTTTACCCCTTTTTCGAACCGACTAGACTATTGTCGAAAAAGGTACCCCAGCGGAGTCTCCTTTTATGCTTTTTCAGACTCTCTAAATATGAAAAACCACCGAGCTTACCTTCTCTGGGCTCGTTAAACTTACATCGAAGGATGTTACCATTGTGTGCTAACGTTGACCTGCCCTCGATGGCACCGTTGCTCTCACCAGGACCTTCTCTTTCTCACTGGCTCGAAGAGTCAAGGCTATTCCAACTCCCTCGGGAGTCTTTTACCCACAGTGCTCTTCTCAGCGATCTCCCCTTCACTAGACGGGGAATCGGGTTTCGAGGACTCGCGAACCTTGTGTGCACCTCCTGTGCAATATGAAACTCCAAATTCCGATCCCCGATATCAACAGTCAACACCTCTGTGTATCGGAGATTTCCCTATCGGGAAATCGGCAGGTGAAAGGTCGTGATCCCCTTACCTTTCAAAACCCCGAATGCTGAGGTGCAGTGCCACGTGTTATACTCCGCTCCGTCTCCGTGGGACCCGTCGCAACTTGGGGCTTCACTGTTTCTCCATGCTCCCTTCGACTTGAAAACGCCAAAGTGCCGAGTCCCGATGTCTCAGGATCTCGTGCCACCTGTCCCTCCGATGATCGACGGCTCCGATTAAATCGGGGAATCGCGACTCGCGATTTCTACGTGCATGAAACTCTTGCACTTACCAACCCCGATATGCCGAAATGCGATGGTAGTTGTGTTCCACCTGTGCTTGGAGGTCAATTCTTTTCCAAGGGTTCAAGTCGTCAATTCTCTTCCTCTTGAAGATTTCTCCGCTTCACCACCTTCTCCCTATGTGAGCGAAGCAAAGGTACTATCCCTCCCCGGGCTTAGTTCCTCTGACTCCTTCAGAGATCTCTCGAACACGCTCCCTGTGCTCGAATTTCAACCACTCCCAACGGTGCTGAAGTCTTCCAGGTCCTGTGCGTTCACAATCACAACAAAACCAGCCTTACCCTTCTCAGACTTGCTACTAAGACTTCAATCCAACCTGCACTCACCTGCACAGTTCGAATAACCCAACACAACTCTGGTCGATGAGAATAAGGAATTCACTGTTGAACCTCCTCGACGCACCCTTTGCGGAGGAATTCGACTGCACTCTATGTAGGAATCTCCTGGTTTGAACAGTGAAACAATTGGAACTTATTCCCTCATTCTCTCAGGTTTCGAACCTGATATGCAATCACATACGCAGCATATAGAAGATAAGCATATAAAGAAGCAAATATGCAACAACATAATATCAACAACACACAGAGATCAAACACATCCATGAAATTGAATCAAAGCCTTCCTATTAATTCAATGTCTATACATGGGGTTTCTTCACAACTCTCTACCCTGCTCTCTATCTTGCTCTTCTATGCTAATGCTGAATAATAATCAATTACACAAGGAGGGTGCCTATATTCGTTTTCCCTCCTGGAAATGAAACTGTCTAATCTACAGCTAACCCTATCTACCAGCATTTAAAACTATTAAATGCCTTCTTATCTACATTACATTACAAGTGCGCTTCATATGA
>ML783584.1:140906-152575 GCA_009831015.1 Picea engelmannii
ATATTATTTAAATGATAAATTAAAGTAACAAATTCAAGGTGGATTATTTAAATAATCAAGAGAAGTGACAAAATCAAGAAATGATAAAGTAAGGTGACAAAATCAAGAAGGAATATTTAAATGATAAAGTATTGGAGAACTTTTTGTTTATGGAAAGTGGTTAACCCTAAAATAAGGAAAATAGGTTAAGTGACCTAGAAATGGGTTAAGTGACCTAAAAATGGGTTAAGTGACCTAGAGGATGAAATTATAAATAATATAGCAATGGTCTCTTGTAGATCATCCTTTTTGTGGATCAATGGAGAGCTTCTTGTGGGAATATATTTTGAAGTATTGATGGAGAGCTTCTTGTGAGAGCTTCTTGAGCATTTTTGGTGTGGAACACTTGAGAATATTGAAGATCTATAGGTGACTGAGGTAACCAAGGATATCTAAGCCTAAATTATGAGGAAAGTGAAGAAACGAAGGCCGAAATGCAAGGAAGGATAAATTCTTTTGATGGTGCTTTCTAAGGTATGTTATTTACAGGTCATCTCACCATTTTCGCTATAACGTTTTTGATATAATGATTAAGATCCTGAAATTTCTATGCAAGTGAGAAAACATATCCAAGTACCTGTGGTTAAAAATTCAGCTTTTGGGTCGTTGTATTTTGGGAGTTACACTCCGTGGAAAATAGGGTTTGTGGCTATTCCTGAAACTAGTCAAAATCATGTGTTTCGGGTAAAAACGTCATAAATTCTTCATAACAGATCCAAATTTAGTGAGACCAATTGTGTTGGTTATATTATAGTCTGTAGTATGCTATGTAATAATTTCAGATCTATTCAACAAATATTCCATTCGGGGCACACTCTACAAGGTAGGTCTCTAGAATAATCCAGAATTCAACAAGGTATGCCATTTTTGCTATACCTCCTTTTCTGAGAGGTTACAAGTAGTTCCACTTGGAGGAATTGCATACAAAAAACTAAAGAACATTGTATATCAGTTTCATATCCTTATTCAGTACAGGTACAATGTTATGATTATTTCAAGTTAGGGTTGTTGACTAATCCAAAACTAGTCATGGTTGAGACAAGCAGTTGATGAGTTGGCACATACATGAGGTGTATAGGTTATGATGTTGGTACATATTGATGAGTCATTTTTGATGAGTAGTTGACACATGATTGGTATATACTTGGTACATGGTTGGATGCACTTGTTTATGGTACAGTTTGATTACAGGTTGTTTGGCACAGGTTGGTGCATGGTTGATGCTCATGTTTATGGTACAGATTGATATATGTTGAGGATTGTTGCCTCATCTCAGTTGGTGCTAAGAATGCAAGATGAGTTTTTCATATAGAGATGGTGCTCTTGTAGAGTTGTACTCTATTTAGTTCTTGCTGAAAAATCCCCGGATTGAAGTCCATAATAAAAAAAATGTACATACATCTTGTGTTCCTTGTGGAGATGATTTGTTGATGATATATTGCTGATATATGTTGCTGATATGTATTCACATCTAATTGATTATTAATGACAACAATGAGTAATGAGTAAATGTCGAATGCTAACTAATGCATTTTGTGTAAGAGGGAAGTTTTGGGAAAAATATCCCCACACTCATTCAACCCCCTCTCTAAGTGTGGTAGGTGTGTCCAACAGTATCCCCAGGGTGGGGGTGAACCACGTAAATATTGTGTTGTTATGCTTTGTTCTTGTCTTAATGTGTTTATGAATCTCTTGCTAAGTGATTGCTTCTGGTAGATCTGATCCATCTGTGTGTGATAAGTACTTAACTACCTTAGATCAGTGTGAATGTTGTGAAGCTTTGTTTTATCAGTGAAGTAGATATTGATTGCATATTGAGGATCTGACGGTGCTAAGTGATCTATTAAGTATCATAATCACAGATCTGTGTCCCATCTAAGGTTGCAGACACCTGAGTCTTACAACCACCCCTGCCTCTACCTCGGGTGAGACTTCATCTGCTTCGCAGGTGTTGCTGAAAGGGCTGGTAGTTAGGGTTTTGTTGGTGCGTTGTTGTAGGGTTGAACCCTGGGTTTTCCCCTGTGCCAACAAATAGTTCCGTTGTCGGGACTGAAACTGTGATTGTTGGGAATTGAGAAAGAAGAAGTTTTGTGCAAAGATTCATCCCAAAGTTGTGAAAGCTCTATGTAAATATTTTTCACTCTAGTGCACAGTATTCTACTTGATTTATAAAGCTCTGTGCTAAAATAAAGGAGCTAGATCTGAAGGAGAGAAGCAAGATCTGAAAGATTTGTGCTCTAAGAAAGGTAAAAGTGAGAATTTATGATTAAAAGAGGTAATATTTGCAAGCTCTGTGCTCTGATAAAGGTAAGAATAGTGAAAATTTTTAGATCTAGAAGCTTTGTGCTCTGTATAGGTAATATAAGTTGAAATTTTTGTTTCTAGAGTATGGATCTAGTTATGTTTAATAGAGTTTGTCCTAGTTCGAAAACTAGGGTATTGATAGATGAAGGGAGATTTGATATTAATAGATATGACAAGAATAGTGAAAGATATGTTATACCTATGCATAGAAAGAATGTTTGGACTAACAAGTGGATGCAGGATCCTAGAAATAATTTTTTGCAGGTTAGCTCCTATGATCCTAGCACACAGTACTGGAAAGGCTTGGGATCATTTAAAAGAAAAAGAGGATTAACCCTTTGTTACAGCAGCAGAAGACCATGACATCTTGCTAAGGAATTCCCTGGAAGAAGACCTAGTTGTCTTTGTTGCAAATCTATGGACCATGAAGTGTTGGATTGCCCTAGAATGATTGTTAAGCTTGAGGGAATGAATTTGAACCAGAAAAATCCTAAGGCAGATCCAGAAATGGCAGAATCCCAGAAAGAATTAGAGAAGGTATTGCTACAGATGAAAGAAACCTTGAATGACCACCGACATGTTAGATTATCAGAGATCTTTAAAGAAAAATAATGTATCGAAGCAAGAATAGGAGACTTCAACATTGATTATGTTCTGGATGAGGAAACACAGGTGAATATCATGACAGAGAGAACTTGGAAAGATATAGGGAATCCTGCTATGATTCCTTCATTACGAGGAATAGGATTATTCAGAGGAAAACTGGTAAACCTATGTGGGAAGCTCGTTCGTGTACCTATATACGTTAATGGAACTTCGACAGAAGAAGATTTTGCGATTATTAAATTTATTGAAGACAACGCCATGTTTACCATGTTACTAGCCAGCCCTTGGATTGAAAGAGACCAAGCCAGAAAGAAAGAAGAAGAAGTAGTGTTAGAACAACAAAATCAAGAGTTAAAAGAATTCATGACTAGAAGGATCACACATTTGATTGCAGAAAATGAGAACAGATTGAAGCTATTTAACACCAGAGCCCCTGATGTCGAAGTTGCAAGAACCCTAGAAGACCAAAAGAAGAATGAAGTACTTATCCCAGATAAAGAAAAAGTATTACCCTCGAATCCTAGGAAAGAATATCAACAGTGCCCAGGGACTATGTCAAACGAAGATAAGAATCAGAATGGAAAAATACATACCGAGACGAAGATCACTGGAAAAAAGGCTAGAAAGTTAAGTAAGAAGGGGGCTAATATTGAAAAGTTACAGAAGATTCCAGAGGGACCTTCGCAGACGATTTTTTTTTAAAATTGGAGCTTCACCGAGATATCAGAACAGTGACACATGGCACTTTGCCATGGAGAAACAATATATCCATTGGGTACATTCTAACCATTCGATCGATGCTCCGAATGGGTAGAAAGGCAATTATGGTTCGATATTAGACTGTTGGACTACACCATAACGGACAGAACAGGGTTAATGGAGGCTTCATACCCGTTGCGAGTGAACTTTTGTCGAGTTACCTCCTCCTTTTGTAACAGCTCCATCGGTACTCCTAGACAGACTTATATCTTAGCCTTCTCCCTCTCATACTCTTCATCATTCATTCTTCTACATATGCCATTTTTCTTGGCATCTTCTGTCTTCCTTTTGTGGCTACCTTTTGAACCTCTTCTATGACTCTTGATAGTCATCTGCTTGAGTTTTCTTTCACTCTTCTATGAGCTGCACTCACAACTCATCTACTCTTGAGAACACAACTGTCCTCTTGTATTTCACCATCAGTTGAAATACGAGGTTCTTGGCCACACTTCACTTCCACTCAGAAGCCTTTACCTGTTTCCTTCATCATTGTCTTCAAAGACTATGATTTATTGCTGAGATGCCTCACTAATTACTATTACCTGCATATCAATGATATTAAAAGCAAATACCATCCCCAAGATTTCAAAATCTTGCTACTGTTGAATTTCTATGGCCACTCCCACACTTTTGTTCAGCTTCAATCTCTTGATTGAACTTTGCCTTCTCCTTCCTTTGCATGCATACACTCCTCCCAAAGTATATATCACTATCACATACCTCACTGTCCAGGCTACAAGCCTCTTATACTCTTATATGCAAAGCTACTTAACTCATAAATCTCCTCTACAGACTACCTGTCTATCCTCTATCCTTCTCAAGAACATTCCTTCTCTGATACCAATTGATGGCAGGCTCCTCCCTAAAGCTTGCCTTACATGAGGATCATTCCTAGTATGCTAGATTATTGACACACTCTTATAGGTTACAAAACCTCTAACCAAGTAGAAAGAAGACACTATTGACCTTCTCTAACCCTCACTCTTCCACCAATGTTGGCTCGGCCTTAATACTTAACCTGTCAAGCACCTAAACTCTCGACACTCCCAATTATATGAAGGCCTCTTTTCAAATCATGCGCTATCATCACTCAAGCGCCTGGTTACCATACACAAGAATCTCCCCTATGCCTCGAGGGATATCACTCTCAACTCAACAACAACATGGAAAAGGTGCTTATCCTCGGAGCTTTCACACACTATATGACTTCAACACATATCCCTTGGCTCTCAACTCTTTCATTCGTCAGTCTTAACTTGCACATCAACATTGGTAGTCCTTGTCAACCTCTTGACCATCCTTCCATCGATTTCCACCATTCAATCAATCAAGGAACGCACAGGAAGTATCCATTTTCAACGTTGAATCATTATACCAATACACAACAACCACACAATTTCTGTTTATAATTCATTCAGTTTCTTCTGCGCACCATACTCAAACACTCTGCATCCTAACAATAGAAACGACAAAGTTCCTACAACCATATTTTCATTGGCTTTAACGCAAATTTCTCATTGATTCGAATATCACCGTTCGATTCAAGTACTAATTCTCATCTATTCAAATATGCCCAGTCACATTGACTTGGCCTTTCATATATTCCCCTGTGACCTACGTTTCACACTTAGTGAATTCTACATCCAAGACAAGAATACCTTGTCCGCCATTTCCAAAACTTAGAGACGGTGCTTTACCTTCACCTTTGAACTGTACATAGGTCATTATTATTCTCTCTGAGGGTTACCTCCAAGTTCTAGGGCTTCTGTAAATGCTCAGTCGACTATAGGTTCTCGGACTAGCACTCATTTCCTTCTCTTGGTTTCAAATCTTACTTCTCGTCTATCCAAAGTGGACCATTTTCTGTATGTCAATCTATCTCTTAGTCGAACCATAGAGACTCCCTATACCACTAATATCCTTCTACTCCTCTTTACATCCTCACTTTTTAAAACCCTTTTCCTTCTCGTCCTTCGAGAGACCTCTCTTACTGAGTTCTCCAAAACTACACAAAGTCTGAGAAAACTTCTTACGGAACTTGGAACCCTCAGGTTCTACCCAAGTTCATTTAATGATTGGAATCTCATATGCAGAGATTCTGCCCAGTCCTCCTCTATTAGGGATTATTTGCACACTGTAGCTATACACATAACTACCATCATTCACCTAGAATTATCTAAACATTTACATAAAGAATGTAAAGAATCATTTCACACCCAATATACTGAATTTCGTTTTCCATTAACAATAGGACTTTACATGTCTTCTCGAGAGCTCTCACCCTCTCCCATTTCTCTCTATCCCTCTATTCATATATCTCTCTATACTCTCTCCAATTCAATTACAAAATGCCTCTTCAACTTCCACTAACTTCCTATCTAGCTAAACCCTACAAATCTACACACGAACCCAGATTCAGGTCACAACTTCTATTTTTTTGAAAACACTCACTTACGATTCACTCACTCTTAACTATAATCTTGCAACTAACCTTTTGATTCATTCCCTTTCTTTAGGGATTAGTTACATTAACTCAAACCTCATTGACACCTACCACTAACCATATATTCTATCTATACTTATTAAGAAATAAAATGCTTTATACATGAGATCTTTTTTTACAAAGGCCCCTCCTTCTGCTGATGTCTAGACCTAAAGGTCTAATTAACATTTAACACTTGACAATGAGAGCTATTGCTCCTACATCAGACTCCCAAGGTAAAATAAGAACATGATCTCCTGATCATGAATCTTCAATCTTCATCCTTCCTCCAGCTGCAATCTTCTAGGCTTCCAAACTTTGTACTGTAGAGCTCCACTGCCTTCACTTTCTCTGTTCTTCACTTTACAATCATTTTTGCAGTAGATTACTTGCTTAATTTTGTTGTATCTTTCCTTAGGCAGTTGTATTAGGTTCCATAATTCAGCTATGGCTTTCTCCAATTCAGTTTTCTGTTGCAAGCTAATATGATCTTCATTACTTTGCCATAGCATTCTGCTGCACTTTGTCCGTTCATCACTAAATTTGACATTTCCTTTTCCAGCTTTCCTTGCTTCAACCTCTGCTGAAAATACTATTGTATATATTGCTCTTGATACTGCTTCCACCCTTATTTCCTGCATTCTTTGATAATCATCTCCCTCTGCAATATCCTTCTCATTTTCTCTGCCTGCAAATTTACTTTGAAAAAGTAATTTGTCTTTCAATTTTCTATTTGCAGCAACATAATCAATCAATCTTTCATGCATACTAGTTAGCACATCATATAATTGTGAACCATTATATGTTCTTGTCTCTCTTACAACATGAGACATTTCTCCTTCATCGACTACAAATTCTTTTTCTTGCTCAAATAATTTTAGCTAGTATTTCAAACATTCATTCTCTTCAAACCATTCATCAATATGTTGCCTTTCAGGGTCAACACAACTCTTCTCTACCTCTGTCGAAATAGAATTCTGATTTTCTACTTCCGTGACAGTCCCAATTGTCTTCTCTTGGCTATTTAAGTAAACCAATTGTTATATGTTCCCTACATCAACAGGTTCTTTCATACAAGACATGATTGTCTCATCTTCCTCAGGGATGGTGCCCTTATTAAGTAAGAAATCTATGAATTTCTTTTGCTGCAACAACTCTTCTTGGTCTTCATCAGAAAGACTCTCTTCATCATAATTTATTTGACAATATTCCACTTCATTTAAGACAACTCAAAGAGATGGATTTCCTTCTGCAACTCCTACAAACACACTTAAATTGTCAATTTCAAAATTACAAGACCCAATGGTCTGATTTGATGGTCCAATCATCAAATGTTTCTTTGGCTGCTCCAAGTCTTGTATAGGACTCATAAAATACTCATTGTATTTCTCCTCAGTTTTCTCAATCATAACATATGAATGCTTGCTATCCTCCTCTTTCAGTTCTTGGTCATCATCATATTCCAAGCCCTCCTTGTTTTCATCTTGCACAATAGGTTGGAAACCATTAGTTTCACTCGGCTGTGTATGTGCATGTACATGAGACCCAGCTGCCCCATTTTCTTCCAAAATAGAATTCAGATTCTATTTAACTTTCTCCTTCTGTATGGAATTATCAGAAAATTGTCCCCCTTCATTCATTGTACCTGCAGACATACACAAAATATCAGATTTAAAACACTGAGACCTCTTGGCCTCACTTGAAGTTTCAGTATTCAAGTCTTCTCCCATATACTCACTTTCCTTGAGCATCTCATCCTCCCATTGAGCATTTATCAATTGCTCTTTTCTCTTCTATAGATTATGCCACTTCAACTTTCTTCTCATGAGGAAACTACATCTTTGGTCTTTCTCCTCCTTCTTTAACAACTCCATCAGTACTCCTAGACAGACTTCTATCTCAGTGTTCTCCCTCTCATACTCTTCATCAGTCATTCTTCTACATATGCCATTTTCCTTGGCATCTTCTATCTTCCTTTTTTGGCTGCCTTCTGAGCCTCTTCTATGACTCTTGATAGTCATCTGCTTGAGTTTTATTTCACTCTTCTATGAGCTGCACTCACAACTCATCTTCTCTTGAGAACACAACTGTCCTCTTGTATCTCACCATTAGTTGAAATACTAGGTTCTTGGCCACACTTCACTTCCACTCAGAAGCCTTTACCCGTTTCCTTCATCGTTGTCTTCAAAGACTATGACTTCTTGCTGAGATGCCTCACTAATTATTGTTACCTGCATATCAATGATATTAAAAACAAAGACTATTCCCAAGCTTTAAAAAGCTTGTTGTTGCCAAATTTCTATGGCCACTCCCACACTTCTATTCAACTTCAATCTCTTTACCGAACTTTGCCTTCTCCTTCCTTTGCATTCATACACTCTTCCCAAAGTAGATATCTATGTCAGAGACCTCACTTTTGAGGCTACAAGCCTATTCTACTCTTATATTCAAAGCTACTTAACTCATAAATCTCCTCTATAGACTATCTGTCTGTCTTCTAGCCTTCTCAAGAACATTCCTGCTCTGATACCATTGATGGCAGACTCCTCCCTAAAGCCTGCCTTACATGAGGATCATTCCTACTATGCTAGATTATTGGCACAATCTTCTAGGTTACAAATCCTCTAACCAAGTAGAGATAAGACACTATTGACCTTCTCTAACCCTCACTCTTCCACCAATGTTGGCTTGGACCTAATACTTAACCTTTCAAGCACCTAAACTCTCGACACTCCCCATTATATGAAGACCTCTTTTCAAATCATGCGCCATCATCACTGAATTTATTGGTTACCATCCACAAGACTCTCCCCTATGCCTCGAGGGATATCACTCTCAACTCAACAACAACATGGAAAATGTGCTTATCCTCTGCGGTTTCACACACTATGTGACTTCAACACATATCCCTTGGCTCTCAACTCTTGCATTTGTTGGTCTTAACTTCCACATCATCATTGGCAGTCCTTGTCAACCTATTGACCATCCTTCTATCACTTTCCACCATTCGATCAATCCAGGAATGTACATGAAGCGTCCATTTTCAACGTTGAATCATTATACCAATACACAACAACCACACGATTTCTGTTTATAATTCATTCAGTTGCTTCTACGCACCATACTCAAACACTTTGCATCCTAACAATAGAAACGACAGAGTTCCTAGATCCATATTTTCATTGGCTTTAACATGATATTCTCATCGATTCGAAGAGCACCGTTCGATTCAAGTACTAATTCTCGTCTATCCAAATATGCCCAGTCACATTGACTTGGCCTTTCATATATATGTTTGTGACTTGCGTTTCACACTTAGTGAACTTTGTGTCCAAGACAATAATCCCTTGTCCACCGTTTCCAAAACTTGGAGATGGTGCTTTACCTTCACCTTTGAACTATACATAGGTCATTCTTCTTCTCTCTGAGGGTTACCTCCAAGTTCTAGGGCTTCTGGAAACACCCAGCTGACTATAGGCTCTCGGACCAGCACTCATTGCCTTCTCGCGGTTTCAAATCTTACTTCTCGTCTATCCAAAGTGGACCATTTTATATGTGTCGATCTATTTCTTAGACAAACCACATAGAATCCCTATACCACTAATATCCTTCTACTCCTCTTTGCATCCTCACTTGTTAGAACCCTTTTCCTTCTCGTCCTTTGAGAGACCTCTGTTACTAAGTTCTCCAAAATTACACAAAGTCTGAGAAAACATCTCACAGAACTTGGAACCCTGAGGTTCTACCCAAGTTCATTTAATGACTGGAATCTCATATGCAAATATTCTACCCAATCCTCCTCTGTCATGGCTTATTTGCAAACTGTAGCTATACACATATCTACAATCATTTAGCTAGAAGTGTCTAAACATTTACATACATAATGTAAAGAATAATTACACACCCAATATCGTGAATTTATTTTTCCATTAACAATAGGACTGTACATGTCTTCTCGAGAGCTCTCACCCTCTCCCGTTTCTCTCTGTCCCTCTATTCCTATATCTTTCGAGACTCTCTACAATTTAGTTACAAAACAATGCCTCTTCAGCTTCCACTAACTTCCTATCTAACTCAACCCTAGAAATCTGCACACGAACCCAGATTCAGGTCAGAACTTCTATTTTTTTGAAAACACTCACTTATGAATCACTCACTCTTAACTATAATCTTGCAACTAACCTCCGAGTCATTCCCTTTATTTAGGGATCTGTTACATTAAATCAAACCTCATTGACACCTACCACTAAGCATATATTCTATCTATACTTATTAAGAAATAAAATGCTTTATACATGAGATTTTGTTTTACAAAGGCTCCTCCTTGGGCCGATGTCTAGACCTAAAGGTTTGATTAACATTTAACACTTGACCATGAGAGCTAGTGCTCTTGCATCAATACATATCAGATATGGATTCATATCTAGAAGTGATACATCATGTGTATGTAGATCCATATCAACTTTATGTAAATTATTGTTGGGGGGGAGGGGGGGCGATTTGATGCATTTTATTGGAATATACACTGCACATATTTATTCTCTGATATTTTGTAAATTTGAACTGGACCGTTTCAATGTTTTTGTTCTAATGTGGTAGGGCCGTATATATAAATGATATTTTTCTTTCTTCTTATGGTGAAAGAATTGATATCAAGTCACCGGATACGCCAAGGTTTATGTTTCTTTTCTCAGAATTAAGTGAAGTTAATTTATTTTGGTCTACCTTCTCACAGGGTGTTCTTGCACTATGTGAAATGAATGATGAACAAGGCAAGCATGTTATTCTTTGTTCTTGTAATGACAACAGTGTGTGCCTTTACGACTTGCCATCATAAGTACACCTACTCTCAAGTTCATGCTATTGGTTATTCTGCATACTTCAAAGTATTCTTTAAAGCTTTCATAGATGCAAATTCCTAGTCAACTGTATCATGTTATGCATGCATGTTCTCATTAACATTTACATGTTTTGTCTCAGGTTTAGAGAACAAGGTAGAGTATTCTCAAGAAATGAGGTGCGAGTATTTCATATTGGACCTGGTGGATTATTTTTCACTGGTGATGGAAAGGGTGAAGTTAAAGTATGGAAATGGGATACCTAGACCCTGTGAGAGGATGAAAAAACCTTTAAAATTTTGGTTGTAATCAACAACGACCTCCAGTTGAAATTCTATTGTGGTCACCCCTTCATGTAAAAGTGACCCTCGCTCATGTATCCCACTAGTGCAGCTCCTCATGTACTCTTCTCTCTCAAAATACTCTAAATACAACCACTCTGCTATGATCCTATTGGTCAATGGAATACTCTCACATCGACAGTGTTATCTTTATGTGGCTGTTAGGACCACATATTGTACCCTTTTTGCCCATACTTTTTGCCATTGTTATACCCTTCATCACTAGTGTTTAGACTCATAATATCACTACATCTGATCATTCCAAGGTATATAAGGTCCTTTCTCATTATTACATGCTTA
>ML783584.1:154317-238728 GCA_009831015.1 Picea engelmannii
TTCTTTACTACAACACTAAGTGCTTTTGGAATTGAGCATATATAGTGCGTAGCTATCTTTGAAACAAAAGACTTCCCTGGGTTGATAATTTATGTTTCACTTGGTTGTTTGAAATTAATTAAGCAATTATAGTGACCAACAGTGGCCCCGGGGACAAGTTCATGTCCTGGTTGTCACTAATCAAATGATTTTTTATGAAACACATGAAAATCTCCTTCCTTCCTCCTTTAATTATCTATATCATGTTTTGATTTATTAAGTAAAATATGGTTAATGATATTGCTACATTTTATAGCCCTGCTTATTTTTTTGACTTTCAATTCCACAGGATGGAACTATTTTGGCATGGAATTTTAACTCTGCAGCCAATACCATTGAGCCTGCACCTTCCCTTACAGGCCATATGCTGCTTGTTGTCTCACTAGTCTCAGGGCAGACAAACTTTACTTTTCTTTCGTGGACCACAAAATAAGAGTAAGGTTTTTTCTTCTTGTCTGCTACCTTTATTTGTTTACAGAATAAGATAAAAAAAATTACCTTCAACTTGTTCGATTTAGAAATAATAGTACCACGAATAAATATGGTCGTCTTTGCAAGCTTTGATGTTTTCTAGAAAACGAAGTATGTCTCTAATTTCAAATGATTTTATATTTGACATTGTGTAATGCATTTTTTGAATTTGATGTGTGCTTTAAGTGCTAAATATATTAGTGAGAGTAAACTTTCATAATTTTTTTTGTCATTTTTGTGCATATTTTGAGGGACATATTTCTTTTGCAGGTGGCCCTATTGTTGGTTTTGTTGTTGACAAAGTTCCACAAACTGTGGGATATGTTATTTTAGGATATTCTTTTGGTGTGGCTGCATCAACACTCTTTGGGAGGCACCACAAAGCTATTTTGCAGTGTCCAAAATCAAATCCTTTTGTGATGGTTTCACCAGTGTAAAACAACTAGAAATTAAGCTGAATATGGAAGCGGGGCATGTTGGAACACATCTTTGTATCCGAGGTAGGTCATTTTCAAATGGAAGGCCCTATATATGATGAATGCATGGCAACTTTGATTGATAAGTTCACCACAACTTTGTAGATGAAAATAGTTGACCAAAGGCAATACTGCATCCATTCCCTTGTTGTAAAGCAAAGCCTAGCAGATGTAAGAATGGCACATCCTGTGTGCTTCAAGTGTTGTTTGAAAGGTTTAAATCTGTCATAATTGTTAGTGAGGCTGATTTGGCTGAGACAACTATATATGTAAAGCACTTTTGCAAAGGTATCACACTGTTCAGTTAGGAAACATTTGATTCTTTCACTGCTGGACTTGATTTGATTCTTTATGCCCCTTTGGTACAATGTTGATTGAGTTAAGGACAATTCTGGTTAAAGATAGTGTTATTGATTGGTAGTGAGTGTCAATATCTCATCTTGTTCTCAGTTTCAAGTGTAAATGCATATTTTTTTAAATGTACTTGGTAGAAAATGTTTGAATAATTATGGAAATCTAATAATTATCCATTATGCAAAACTTACATCTATTATCATCAGAGAAACTGTTTTTGACAGTACTCAGGATTTTCCAAAACCCAATTAATTATATGGTGTCTAGGTTCTGTCGATTTTATTCACTGGTACACAAACAAACATTCATCCTTGGCATGGCCACAACATTGTTCAACATGGGGTGGAGCCTGTATAGCCATGGGTTTTGGCTAAAAATGGGGATGTGTGTTTGATGAACAATATGAGTTGTAGAATTAATCTAAAGCTTATGGAAGTAAGTGGCAGTGACAACTAAATTGTAATTGCAATGATGTTGTCGAAGTATGCGTTTGTACTGAATGAGGTCCGCTTTCAAAAAACATTTGTTTCTAATACCTTAGTATTGAATTTCAATTTACTATTTCAGACTTCAGTATATACTATTTTGCTTAGTACTATTTAGATTGTAGAATGATGAATCTGAATCAATGTATACAACATTTCATTTCTGAATCCAAATCTAAATCGCATCTTTATCATTCACAAATTTGAATTTAGTATTTACACTGCCCAATGATGAATTTGCATGGGATGAATTTTTATTGTTGGGATTTTATCATTTCTATTTTTTATTTTTATAAATTTAGAGACCCCGCTCCCCATGCTAGGGACCTCGACATCCCCCTTGTCCCCCAAGAATTTAACTAAAATTTGGTTGGTGTCTCCACACATCCCCCATGTTTGTTTCTTCGCTCCCACATCTCGGTTACTTGGTGGAGCATTGATTTGATCCCTCTCATGCTTGATGGATCCAGGGTTAAGATGGATTGATGCTAGGTTTATATATTTTCTACAGGTTTTACTTTCAGCTAGTGAATTGAATAACCTAAGGAACAAACATAAGGGTCTTGATTTCATTTTTAATTATTTAATAACAATTTTCCATTTCTTTGAACTTGTCATCTTTTAGTTTTTCATCTCATTCACTTTTTACAATATTGCCTTGACCCTAGCTTGAAGCTTGATTGTTATTCCTAGATCCAAGTCCACATTTTAAGCATAATGTGAGATGGGGAGAAAATGCGGAGTTCCCCAGCCTCACAGAGGTTAGGATCCATGTTAGTTGTACCATCAAAAGAGCCATAGAGAATGGAAGTTTCTAAATCTTGTGAGGATCATTCCTTTTTTCCTTCCCTTGCTTCTTAGATTTTTCAAAACTTAGAACCCTCTCTTAGCCTATACAAAGAAATGACGGGCCCAAAATCTAGAAAAGAGGTTAGAATTTTGGGATTATCAAATTTGATGGGATTGTGCTTACATAAAGATGATGGGATCATGTCTAAACATAATTTTCTCTATGCCAAACTAGTCCTTGTCAAAGTAGTGTATATACGCAACTATCTATGCAGACTCTCCATTTAAATTAGATGAGCAACAACTAATGAATAATTGTCGATAACTTTGTTAGGCATGACCCAAATGATAGTTCGACCATGTCATATTTGGCTGCATGATGGTAGAAACTTGTTAGGACCAGATCTTAGAGATATTTTATGCACTCTTATGCTCTTGCAATCCCTTGCAATGCATAGAGAATACCATGACCGTGATATTACATGCTTGGATGTTAAGAAGCAGTGCGACATGAATAGGGAGATTTGTCAAGTTGGAATTGCAAGTGCACTTTATTTCAGGTTGTAGGATTATAGTTTAGTGACAAGTAAATGTCCAATTTAAGTCAACAGGAATAGATTTAACCTATAATGATAAGAGGAGGTTAGCGAGTATAAAATAAAATGTTGCAAGAACCTTTTCTTCTTATATTGTAGGCCTCATGTTTTGGGAATGGTTTTTGTGAGTATATAAAGATTCCGACCAGTTAATATGAATGAATATAAAGATTTCTGGAATAGTTAGTATCTTACAATAATAGAAATTAGTCGATCAAGAAAGTCTTCCACTTAATGATAAGATGATTTTCATTCATAACTATGAAACTGGAAAATATCCTTCATATTTTCTAATTGTACCTAATAAATAACAGGGGATTTATTGTAGTGAATGAAACGAGTGTTTTTCAACCTTCATTGGCATACAAGAAAGCATAACCACTTTATTGGAGAGAGTTCTCAATATGAGATGCTTATTCAATGTAATATATATATATCTATATATCTATATCTATATATATCTATATATCTATATATCTATATCTATATATATATATATATATATATATATATATATATATATATATATATATATATATATATATATATATATATATATATATAGTATGGTTGGCCATCTCACTTCTCTTCCTTCTCAACAACAAAAGAGATTTGTTTTCGAGGGTTTCCATAATAATAGCCTGTAGGGATTTATGCACTTTGACCATGCTGGCATGTCTGACCACCTGAAGTAACATGTTAAACCAAAAAACAATCTAATTCAACGTTTTATTTGTAATACAATCATTTTTCTACGTCAAAAGGATCAAAACAGAGCATTGACTAACCATAAATGAAAAGAATGGTAAGATGAGATAAGAAAATATTATTGATGTACAACAAATGACCACATTGAGTAGATCAATGGAATTAGAAAGTACATCTAGGATCGGTTCATGGTGGGATTGCAAAAGCAACATCTATTGGTACTCTACCAAATGTAGAAAATGAATTAAGTATAAATTTAAGATAATAAGTACAAAATGAGATGACTACAAAAATAAACAAAACCATAATAGGTAGAGAAATGTAAAGGTGAGCTTTGATGTAGTTTCTTTATTTGCCAAAATCCCAGTACTAGAATCTCTTGATCTTGTTTCGAAACTGGTTAATCCCAAAACGTTTAATCTTATCAAAATATGCCTCACCCCAACCTTTTTCACCTTTAAAGGAACCTGCTATGAGAAAACAGAGGGCACAACCATGGGATCGTCATTATCCCCAGTTGTTTCCAACATTTTATTGGAACATTTTGAAGCTTTATCCCTAAACAACTTTCAAATAAAGCCGAAATGTTGGTATAGATTTGAGGATGACACCTTTGAGGTGTTTCCCCATGGTTGTCTTGAATTAAACTCCTTCTTTGACAATCTTAAAATCATTTCCCCCCAAATCCAATTTACCATCGAAATTCAAATATATAACTCTCTTCCTTTTCTTGATGTTCTCGTCTCGCGTCAACCTAATGTAACTCTTACCCATGAAGTTTATATGAAAATGAATCACACATACCAATACCTTCACGCCGATTCACACCACCACCCAGCCAAAAACTCTTCGGTTCTTAAAACTCTAATTAGTCGAGTCCTTCGAATCTCTACTCCCCGTGTCCTGAAAAATGAGAAGTCCTGCCTCACCAAAGCCCTTGTAGCCAATGGCTACTCTATTGCTCAAATCAATAAAGCCTTCTTCTCTACCCTCCACCCTAAATCTAAACCACCCCTCCTTTTCCTTCCCCTTTGCTTGCACTGGTCTCTCTTCCCTACATCCAAGGAATTATTGATCACATCTCTATGTTGTTGGCTAAAAAGAATATAAAAACTCTTTCTAAACCCCATAAAACCCTTAAACAACTGTTCAGATCAGAGCTAAGGACAAATATGATCCCATTCTTGGCTAAGGCGTTTAGTAGATTCTCTCTTCCTTTGGCAAAGCATACATTGGAAAATCAAGAAGATCCTTCAAAGCCTGCCTTAAGCAAGATATCGCTAAAACTCACCACAATCACATCTCTAAGTCAACAATTGCAGAACACTCTCACAACTCTAAGCACTTCATCTTCTTTGAAAAAACCAATATTCTTGCCTCTTCCCACTTCTACCCATCTCGTGTCATTCTGGAAGTGACCGAAATCGAAAAACATCCAAACAATTTCAATCGTGAAGATGGCTACAAACTTAGCCAATCATGGAAACCTACTATTCATCACATTTTTCACTAGTGGCTTTTGGCCTGTCTAATTTACCTTGGCTCATTTCTTCCCCTTTTCCCAACTAGCAAACCCCCCTAATTTTTACAACAAACAAAATTAATCTTATTAACTCCTCTCAATCAGGTGCCACCACCCTCCCCCCTATCAAGCTTTCTTACTCACAATTTCTCTCACCATTTTCATTCCCGTATTTTCTTTTCTCGTATCATTCTCACATTAATTAATTGACTTATTAATTATCCTCCTAATCGTCCCTTGCACCTTTATCACAAGTTACAATTTCTCTCACCCTTTTTTCATTCTCTTAATTTCCTTTCTCATATCTTTTATCTTTTACTCTCACATTAATTAATTATCCTCCTAACCCTCCCTTGCATCTTTATCACAATTTTCCTTGCAAATCAACACCCCCCCTCCTAATTTCCAGATCTTATTAAATTATTTCCCAATGGTCCTTTTTAAGGATCATCAAAATAAATTATTAATTATTTTATTTCTTTACCTTGCATCTCCTCCTATAAATCATCAACAATGACACTCTCTTCATTACCATTAGAGATTTACTTGTCCTTGATAATGGGTGGAGTGTCCACTTGAAACATCGGACATTTCATAAACTCTTACATAATTTTCTTGAGAAAGTTTTAGCTACCATAAGGGCACTAGTGCTACAGGTCAAGACCAGGTGGGGAGAGAGAGAAACTAATTATTGGAGTCTTCAATAATCATAAAGGAGTCAATGCGTTGTCTTAGAGGGTACACTCAGAAAGGATATATAGTCTAATGTTGCAAATATAATTTCAAGGAATATGTTGCCAAGGGTAGGTAAAAAAAACTTATCGAAAATATAGGAGAAAATATTTGTAAGCATAAACTTGGACCTAAAAATTTGGAAAAGAGTCAAAATTCAACAACTTGAAAAACTTAGAAAATTTGGGAAATATCGGGAGAATCAGAGATATTTACAATGCATAGATAATTTCTTATTAAAATTCCCACAAAATCGAGGATATATTGGACTGAAGAGTTACAACATGGGGTTGCCTACGTTTGTAGATCTAAAAAAATAAATCTATTAGGAACATGAATGTAAAAAAAAGAAGGAAATGATGGTTAGTATCGATCAAGGAGATTCAAGGAAAGAAGCTAAGTTGAGGTCCAGTAGAAATGGATGAAATGTGAAGCTAGACAAAATGGATGGTATCCTTTACCCAAGCTAGTTTCTTTCTCGATTTTACCTTTTTGTTCTTTTGCAGTTTCCATATCTATGCTTAGACAACCAAACATCCTAAAATAATGTTAACATTGAGCATTTGATTATGTAATTTTGGTTTTTGTAACTTTGTTAATAGTGTTTCCCTCGACCTAGTTGGTAGGACAAAATCCTTAGGATTTATAAAGAAGTATGGTGTTCTTTATGTGTTTTGTAATGTTGGTAAACTATTGTTGAAGTGGGATAAAAGGATTGGAGCCTTGCGATTGAAAACATTTGTTATAATGTTGGTAAATTATTCTTGAAATGGACTAAAAGGATTGATGCCTAGGGATAAAAAATGAATACTGCCTCTTGTGATGTATACTCTAATAGTTAGAAGTGGTGAATTTTTTTGGAATATAAATAAAGCATTGTTTTCAACAAAAGAATGTAAGGGTCACTATTGAACAAAAACAAGATGAGAATATTCTAAATTGATAAGTGGTTAACCTCATGAAAACCTAATATTCATAAGCATAAACAAAAACAAAAATGTAAATATGCATGTTATTATTGGAGTAGAAGAATCAATAACTTGTCCATTGTGATGTCGTCTAACATTAACTTTGAGTAGTTATAATGACAATGACCCATTGATAAGGTACCGACAAACCCTATTATTTGTTTACGTCTGTGAGGCCAGATCTAACTTCTAATTTCTAGGATTTATTGTCCATAAGATGGGTTCCTATTTAGAAAAACAAAAATCCATTAACCTTATTGAATCCCTACTTCAATGCAACAATGATGTGACCAACTTGCTTGATGTCTTCATTTCTACCCCTCATTATTTCCATTCTCTAGTTCACCAATATTTTAAGATTTGGATTGAGATTGTAATTGCAAGAAAGTGTTATATCATTTAAAGGCCAACCATAGAATAGAATAATATTATCTCATGGTTGATTCTTCCAGTAATTGCAAAAGAATACACTAGATCAATGGTCACTGCTCCATCCAAAACTATGAATACATTGTAACCCCTTGCTAACAATCCAACGGTGAAAATATGCCTAAGCTTATAGTAATATAAGCTTGTGATAGGAGCTTTTTTGTTTAGCATCACCAACGATGCTCAATGAAGGACATCGATTATTGAAATGGCACTAATGGTTGGCATCCGTCGCAACAATATCTTGTGCAATATTCTTGGATATGAACTTGCCTTTCAAAGTGGGGATATTCGAGGGTGTTGAATCCGTTTTTGCATTAAAAACAACAATTTCATGCATCCAAAATTGTCACTTCAACAAAGATTGTTCGTTCGTATTACGATGATGGAAAACCAGAAAAGATTGAAATCTTAGAACGTTTATCATTCTTGTTTGACAAATGGTACAAACTATTTTTTCTTGGAAAAACATTCAAATACTTTCCCAATCCAGGGATGGTATTTAGTGTAAAGTAAACATCCATGCACTAGTGCATTTGACTACAAGTGAATTGAACCTAGAACTTGCACAACGTGCCAAATTAATGGTCACATACATATACCAACTTTGAATGAATATTATTCTCTCAAATTAATTTTTATATAGTTATTTCTTTGAATTTTGATAGATTGTGTACTTTTAAGTGATAAGATCCTATTTTGTGGATCAAAACACTTATTTATAATTACCATGTTCATTGTTCGTCCTCTATTTAAGTCTCCATATGACATTCCCTACATTATTTTTGATGGTAGAGTGCCATAATTGGGGAGCTTGGCATGAAGATGTTTAATTTTTCTATAGTTGTTTCTTTGAATTGTGATAAATTATTTATACTTTTAAGTGATAAGATCCTTTTTGGTGAGTCACAACACTTATTTATAATTATTGTGCTCATTGTTTTCTCTCTATTCAAGTCTCCATATGCCATTCCATACATTATTTTTTATTGTAGAGTATCCATAATTTGGGAGATTGGGATGAACGTGTAAGTCATTATTTTATGTAATTAATTCATTTCTACTCACTTGACTCACTTATGGAAGTTTGATGCCGATGCAAGAGCATCCTTGGTCTCAGGAAATAAACATCACTCAAAATAAGTTAAAATTTGATTTTGTAGATAGCATAAGGGCCAACCTTTGTTGTAGAAAACATTACTACAAAAAAATTGTTGTAAAAGACATTGCGGCAAAAACTTTGCTACAGAAGCACCCTTGTTGCGGAAACCATACACTACAAATCAAGACTGCGTAGGATGAGACAATTTTGAAACAATACCAAAGGTGGCTAGTAGTCAATGTGGAGAGATACGAAGGAACACATGAGAAAGTTGAGAGGCTAAAATTGTTTTATCTTCAAACAAAAATGAAGTGATGGAGGGAAGCTTAAAGAAGGGGGCCAAGAGAAGAGAGATGGATTCAATTTGACAATTTGATTTCCAAGACCTTGGACAAAGGGTTATTTCTAGAACTCAAGAACAAAGGATTTAAATGTTAGAATAACGAAATTGAAGGGCACGAATTCATAACGATAGAGTGAGAGGGAAGTAAACGCCATCAGGTTGATTCCAAAGCATCGGAATAGAGTAATGCGCTCAAATTATAAGCCATGGATACATGATTTTCAAACTACCTAGCATTGTATACATGTTGGGAAGGAATAATGGAATTAGATACTAAAACTGTAAGAGTGATGAATGAACTCATTTCATATTGAGTTAATAAAATCTTCAATTCTAGTTATGTTGATGTTACCTCTTATATGAATTATTTCATTGTCATTTCCTCATTGTATATGTTTTAGTTTATTTCTGGGAAACAATAGAACGTTGGAAGTTGTGTACTATGAAAGTAGATACATTGTTTTTGTAGCTGAGTTTAGGTGACAGGACGTAGGTCCTCTGCATCAGGTGGTATCAAAGCTGGTTCAACTCCTGAGGATTGGTTTCCTGATGGTGTTCATGTATAACATGTGGTTGTGGAAGATAAGTTGTGAGAAACAAAGACCGAAAGTAAGGCCTATGGACATTAATATAATTGAAGACTACAAGAGAAGTTTGGAGAATGTCGTTGCAGAGAGGAGTAGCCCGAGGAGGTGTGAGGAACCAAGAGTTGGGGGAATTCAGGAGGAGAATAGAAGAGTTAGAGAAAAGAAGAATTGGGGATGTTCAAGTAGACTCAAAATCATAGGATGAGATATAGAGGAATGGGATGATGATGAAGGAGACTTGACAGTGTGTCTCATATCCTTTTTGAAGGATAGAAGTAGCGCAAGGGAAAAATTTTCTTGCTACGATGGTATTTAGAAAGATGAGGCTCTCATTGATTGGATATGGGAGATATAAAGGTAATTTGAGCACAAAAATGTACAAGATTATAATCGAGTTCATTTTTCAACAATGAAATCAAGAGGACATGTTGCATTTTGTATAGAAAGAAAGAGTGGACTATTTACATGATAATATTAAGACTTGGAGAAAATGGTGAGTAAAATAAAGGAGAAATTCCTACCTATCAGTTGCCACCAAAGTTTATGTAGGCATGTATAGAAATCCAGAAATAAAAAGACATATGTTCAGGAGTACACTGAAGAATTTTTCAAATTGTCCCTCAGATCAGGACTAAACTAACTAAAATACCAAAGGGTAGATAGGTATATGAATGGACTAAAGTTTTAGATAAAATATGAAATGAGCACACATTACTTTAATAATGTAGATGACGCCTATCAAATAGATCTAAAGGTAGAAGAAAAGGGCATTGTCTAGCTGTTCTACGTTTTGGCCTTTTTCGTCGAAATCCGACGACTTAAATCTGGACAAAATCACAATTTTTTGTTATTTAAATTGCATTTCCGAATGCATAAATGGATTCAACGTGGTTATTCTATAGGCATTCAATGTGTTTTCCATAACTATTATTGTTTTCTTTATATGTTTGATGATTCAAGGAAATATGTTTTTATTTCCTTTCACTTTGTGGCATGACTTAAGCATCTTCACCTTTCAGAATCTACTATGTTTGTTTTATATTTTCATTGGAAATAATTATTGGTGTTCATAAAGGGAAATGAGCTATATGTAGCTAAGAAAAGATAAAAATGGTTTATGCACTAGGTTCCTATGTGTTCATTGTAGGAGACCCAGTAGAATGAGACTGACATTCCTCTAATGAAATTATACATTTGATGTCAAGACTAAAATAACATTACATGTAGCCTAGATGATTCTAACTATATTCATAAATTCCTTAATGAACTTTAGTCTTTGATCGCATAATAATGTGAGAACTCAAGCGGTATTGGTCATCGACACACCCTTGATTGTAAAGCATGCGAAGCAAAACTTGAAAGGATATGTTGAGGTGCATGTTTCTATATGTACTAGGTGAACATGAAGGGAGAAACAATCTATGAATCATGATTAGACAAAGAGGAATAAAGATCATTAATATTATGTGGACATTTTGAAAAATAAAAAATGGTGTTATGATTCATTTTAATGTTTTGCGAGAGTAGCTTATTATCTTTCTCTTATACAGATTATTCACTTTGATTGCATGTCATATTGAAAAATGTAGAGATCCATGCACAAAATATGCTAATGTGGATGCACTGCAACCATACTTTAAACATTTTAAGCGCGTTGAGGTAGAGATTGTCGAGGTTGTTGTTTTAGGTAGTGCTTCAAACAACTAGTTTCATTGTATTTCCATTTTGTATCAAGGGGGATTGTTAGGTCCCACAAAATTTGTAAAAATTAATTGTATACCAAGTGTAGTAGGATAAATTAAAATGTGTTTCAAACTTTGGCCGAGTGCCCAATTGTGTATTGCAAACATTTTTGAAATCATTTCTACATTTGATCTCTAAGCATGATAGAACTTAGTAGAATGCAAGAAGTTGTGTTGAGTAAAGTTAGAAAACTAGCTAGGATTTTGTTTACAAGGTGTCGTGGTGCAAGAGTACATGGAAAATATGAAGTGAGTGCAAAATCGTCTAGGAAATTTTCTTCTTAGTTGTGCGTATTTTAACTTTTTTATTAGCCAACAAAAATATAATGGATAAATGTGATCTCTCTTCATTAGAAAGGGGTACTTTCTAGGTACAAATGGATGATCAAAGAGGAAGTCATGCATGGAATGTGACCTATCAATAGTCTTATACATTTGGAGATATTGATGGACAAAATTATGTGCCCTCCTATTAAGGAACATCCAATGTTGAACTTGAAAATTTTCATAATTGATGAGTCAGTGATAAAGAATCCATAATAGAAGTGGTAGAGAAAATATCAATATCTCCCGAGCCTTATATAAGTGGTGGTCACGATCTGTACATATACAAACTTTGTGGTCAAATACCCTCAAAATTGATAGAGGGATATGCAAGAGTGTACTGTAAGAACCGAGACAAACTCAACCCTTGATGCTTGGAGCATTGGCTGGAGGAGGGACAAATCAGGTTTCGTTTTCCAAACATGTAAAATGAGTATATTACAGTTTATTGAATATATTTTCATATTATTTATATTGTTTTATAATATAGTAAAATATTTGTCAAATGCTTTACAAGGTTTTATAATTTAGTTAAAGAGTCACCAAAATTTTACATTATTTTATAATTTAGTGAAACATTCACCAAGATCTTACAAGATTATATAATGCAGTGAAAGATTTTCCAAAAAAAACATATTAACATATCATATTAGTGATAAAATAACCTTCAAATTTTCCTATGTATCATAGGGATTCACCCATTTATTATACATATAAAATTACAGGGGGTTCATAAAATTTTCCCCATGGTGCATTGATGTGTCCAAAGGAAACTGGAAGCATTCTTTACATATGATTGTCTTCTGCCCTAACTATTCCTTATTTTTTTACATATGGCTAGATGATCTGCTAGATGAATTTTCCACAACAATCACATCTTCAAGCAACAATTGGTTTTTTCATGGAGAGGGAAAACATAAATGAAATTGAAAAATGTGATCAAGAGTGGTAGGACTAGCTATTATTTTGAAGACACTGCTATATAATTCTTATCCAACTTTATATCCCTAAATTCTTAGGCTTTTTGTGGGATTGGATGGAAGTTTCTTAGCATTTATCACACAATTGGCTGGATGATCGAAAATTTTGGGGAGAGCTTCCAGTTGCGATGTTTTTCCAGATCATTCCTTGGTATCTTGACAGGTAGAGTTTTCTATGATGTTATTCCTTACATTCTTCATTTTTGTATGCCATTTATTATAAACCGGGGTGCTTAGCCACTTTATGTACTAACATTGGATTATTCTATGTGGGAAGCATGAAAAGATGGAAATTGTAGGTGATATCTTAAATTTAACATATTTGAGATCATGTCATGGTACATTCCTTAATGGGAAACTCCTTGAAAGTGGCCAATAAATTGCCTTAAACGATTTGGATGATGTTAGATTTGGTTCAAGTACTAGAAGTTGTATCTTGTGAAAAAGAAACTATCAACAATTTCTCATAAATTGCATGTCCACCTTCAATTCATTATGAGGATTAGTGCATGGGAAAATGACTTGATGCACACCAGTCTAACCTTTGATGTGCTTCTTTTTAAGACAACTGTCCAAATTGGAATATGTGCAGATATAGTACTTTTGGATGAAATTGTTTTGTGGACAAACTTCACATTTAGTGTTTGTTGAAATCCTTCAAGGGACAACAAAATTGCATCTACATGTCAAGAGTGGTTGAATTCCCACGTTTGGCATATCCATTTTCAAATGTTATCTTCTCTTTATGTTGTTGTAGATATATACAAAAGAGGTAGTGATGAGTCAAATTGGTCGTCATAGTGGTTTTATGAGTGGCTTTGATGACACAAAAAATTTAAATTAATTGAATGGTAGTTGTGTTATGAGTTTGACCAAAACTCATCGAGGGTCAACAATTAGACAACGAGAAAGGTTGTCAGTAGATATGTAGAAGGTCAAACGAGGCAGAGTTGATTGGTAGGAAACGTATTGTGTTAAATATGGGTAGATACTCTAAGAGTTTGTGATTTATAAACATCATCAACAAACTTGACAATATGAACTCATGAACAAAAATATTGGGCAAGAGATTCATGTTTGGTTCATACATTGAAGGTGAATCATGTTGGGCATAACAACAAATATTATTGTTTGGTAAGGAAAATAATAACATGTGTGAGGTAACAAGGCCCATGTAATCATAATTTTACGGGCTCAAAGTTGTTATTGACATGCATTTGATGAGAATTAAGAGGTGTCATACGACACACATTATAGATGGGAGAGTGTTTTAGAAAAAACAAGTTAAAATATTTTGAAGTTTCAAAGGTTTACACTGTAGAAAAATTAAATTTTTTTGGCGGGGTATAGAGACAAATGAACCGATGAGACACAACAAGATATGTTGTTTTCAAATGATGGTGTTGGTTTATCGCTGACAAAATCTAATTGACGAAACTAACATTGATGAGATATTGCAAATATCACAGATAATCTTGCGCATGTTACATGACTCATAAAATAAATGTATCGTTTTTTTTTTTTTTGTCAAACTTTCTTTTATTAAAAGGAACACAAACAAGTGTTTTTAGAGAAGTAATTTGACACAGATATGAGGCACACATGCTAACCCATACAATAGGTAAGATTTTGTCACAAATGACCATGGGAGGTATTGGATGTTAGAATAAGTAACACTCAATAATATTTTAGGGGTCTTAAATCCTTATGATAAATAAAGTGTTGTGTTAGAAGTTAGATATAGAGGAGATTCAAAGTTTATGCATTGAATAGAAAAAATAGTAAAAGTATTTTGTTTCATTATCTAAAATTTAAACATGGTTTGACTTATTAAAGTGAGAAAACAATGGAAACTTAATGCAAAAAGGGAAAGAAGGGAAGAAACCACTTAGTATTCATATGCTTAGAGGAGAGGGAAAATGGGAAAAACATAAATGCATATAGAAGAAAATCTAACCCACTTACACAATCACTAGGATGAATAGAGCCAACATGCAAACCATTCATGCCCATGACATTTTTAGATGATTAGACCATCACCAGAAATGCAATGCACATGCACACAACTCTCTAATGTACCTTTTAGTCCCTTTGAATTATTTTTGTGGTCACTTGTTGGACATTGATTAAATTATCTTATCTTATCTTATTATCTCAAAGAAATACAAGAGATTATGTGCACCACTAAAGAGTAGACACAATGACAAAATTGCAAGATATATTCTCAAGAAAGACAATATTATCTTATGTGTAGAGAGCCCATTAGGAAAATTTAGAACTGAAAAAAATGTAAGGAACAAGTGACACAAATATTTGAAGTGAATAAACCCTAACCATCCAAAAAACATGAGAGATATTTCCCTTCGATCAAGTGAGGACAACCCTTAACCCAAGCAATATATCATAAAATATAATGATTCAAAATAAAAATATGAAAAAATTTCCACATGTATTTCAGTGTGTCAAATTAGGATTCTGAAAATTTCGGAGTCTGAAACTTCATTAAAAAACATTTGTAGCAAAAATGACAAGATAATTGATTTCAAGATTAGTCACAAACCTTGGCTTGAAGGGACTATATCTCTAAAACTATAGCGAACAATAACATGAAATTTTAACCACCTGTACTATGACATGCATTATCAGTCTCAACAAAATTTCATTGTTTGAAACCTTCAAGAAACAAATTTATAGTGAAAATCCCAATATGGCTCGTTTAAAACTGAATTCAGGATGAGTAAAAAACCCTACCATCCATAGGCTACATATCCTAATTTATAACAACTAAAAACCTGAAATTTTTACCATAGGTACTTTGATATGTCTCCAAAGTAGCCTCCAAATTGGGTTGTCTGAAGTGTCTTAGAAAACAAGTTATAGTGAAAATTACAAAATGACTCGCTTGAAGCACCAAAACCCTATGATCGATGCTCTGATAACAAATGCTATGAACCAATGCCTTGAGAATGGTAAAATTCAATGAATAACAATCCACTTCAAGGATGTAACCTCCTTTTACAATATCTCAATTAAGAAGACAAGATATAAAGAAATGAGATGATCTTAAGAGTGGGTCTCCTTAGTATATATACATAGGAGACAAAGGGAACAATTATAATGAAAGGGTACAGTCAAGGGTTCTAGCCTATGTACACATATAACTCAAGAATTAGGGATGATTTTAAGGATGGAAATTTATTTTAAAATTTAGAAACCTTGGCGAATCTTACTAATCCTTCATATACCAACTATAAATGTTTGGTGATAGTTTCATAAAAATATTCAAATTTCTAATGATTTTATATAGTTTTTGTAAAATTTTGGCAATTTTTAAAGTAAAATAATTGTATCCTATGGAATTTGGGCGAATCATTTTTAAAATAGCGAGTATCTTTTTTGGGAAAACCATGGAAAATTAGCCCATGAGCGAAATTTAGCCCCTAAAATCATCCTTGTCTAGAATTGTAATAATTCAATATCTAGGGCTTAATAAGGAGTTTTATACTTAACATGGGGCTTTGTCCAGGGTTTAACAAGATTACAAAGGGATATTGGCCTAAAGTCCTGAAAAGTAGAGGGGTCATTCTTTTTTGGTGTGAAGTCTATGAACAAAGCATTCACAACATTCAAGATATTTCCTGACCTTCTTGATTCCCTAATTAAATGAAGGAGATCCTTCTCAAAAAACTCATAAAACACATGATAGAATTCCATCATCGAGCCATCGAGACCTGAACTTTTTTCCTTCTTGAAATCCCCCAATACATATTCCAATTCTTCTCCAATAACCTCAACCTCCATGATAGTATTCATTTCATCAATGAAAAACCTTGAAAACAGTCTTAACACCCGCATTATTTCACCTATATTATTTTCATAATTTTCCATAAACAAAGAGTGAAATTGTCACCTACTAGCCAAGGATAAATCACTAATTGAGGTAGCTCTATTCCCATCCAAACTCTCCATCTCGAAAATAGTGTTGAAATTGTTTCTATGTGCAAAACAACTTGTGGGAAAAAATTGTATTGTTTTCTCCCTCGGCTAGCCAAATGGCTCGGATTTTGAGTCACCATTCAAATTCCTCCAATTCTAATAGATGTTTCTTCTTGCTTTCATAGTCTCTCAACCTCACTACCTCCTCATCCAACAAAACCCCATTGGAATTCTGCTCAAACAGATCATGCAAAGTGCTTTTAACTTCCTTTAAATCTTTTTGGTTGACTTTGGATGTCTCTCGAAACCAATCCGTTGCTGGCCTTTTTATATGAACCAATTTTTTTTTGTAATTCTCGCATCGTTGACACCCCACTCAACTCTTCGTAACTTTTTCAATTACTAGTGACCAAATTTCTAAAATCTTCCTCATTTAGCCAATTGTGATTAAATTTAAAAGGTATATTGGATCTCTGATTCACCATTTCCATCTATAGAAAAATACACAAATGATTTGAAATACCTTTGATACATACCCATGATTTTTATCTACTAACAACTTATCGTACCCTCTGTTAGAATATAATGGATGTGCTCATTTTACCATTGACAATATCACTATTGTCACCCAACCATAGGCCGAAACCACCCTCCGAGCACCTTAACCTTGACAGAGAATCGCTCCAGAAGAAAACCCTAGGATAGATAGCCAAACAAAGGGTAGTGCTCCTTTCCCCAAGGATAGCACACCAACAACTTCTTATCAGATAGTCCAAACCCTAACTAAGAGATAGTCCAAGCCAAACGTGATCTGCTAGCTGCAACAGCTACAATGGAAACTCTCCTCCAAACCTACGCACAAAACTGGGCACTGCAGTGCGCACAAGTGTTGCTCTGTAATTCTGAGACTGCCTGCCAAAATGAAGACTGACCTCCTGTATTTATAGTAATTCTGGATAACTAACTGGGACAACTTCTCATTATGGGTACCTTTCTGTTAAGTATATATTATTTCTTCTGGACAACTTCTTCTCTTGGAGGCTAATAACCTAATACAAGTTATCTTCTTGAGCCGACATGTCTTCTAGGGTTATTATCCAACTCATTAGGGTTTCTTCTTTCTTCCCAGAATATTCTATTCTCGACAGGTTTACACGTGGAGGTAAATACCTCCTACAGCTACCACAATATCAACACTCCCTCCTAGATAGGGAGGTATTAAAGGTATTAGTCTTGAGCACAAACATAGCATTCACCCAGTATCATCAACATAGTTGTATAGCCTATATCATGACTAGATCATGAGCACCATCATCACCATCAGTGTCATCAATTGCATCATCTCTTGAAACCATACTCTATATTGAGTAATCAGACATGATGCTCACTCCACAGAGTGACACAAGAGACATTCTTCTAATCTAGAAGAATAAATGTTCTAAACCATTTTCTGTCTGCGAAATCTTTGTTCATTGATCATCCATCTAGCTGATAATTATTTTCAACACTTCTGATAGTCTTCAAGGAAATCATAACAATATCGTTCAATAGAACACAATTGTGTCTATCCATAGTACTACACAACTACAATATAGTGGTACACTACCACACCAAGTAGCACATAGGTACTTGATCAAACAATGGAACACATCCACCACAGTAGTATATTGTCTAGAGACATACAGTCTTCATAACAATCATCTGATATCAACCTGCACATAAACAATGTTATGATATAAATTGAATCATTTGGGCCATTCTTTCACTCACATATATGAGATATCGGAAGAGTATCTACCCTAAAAAATGTAAGACATCAATGATGAGCTATCTGGACTATTCTTCCCAAGCAAGGAAGAATAATTGTCCTGCTTTTTTTTTTGAGCCTGGACCATTCCCCACCCCAGGCCATTCCTCCGACACTAAACAAAGTGTAACCTGGAGAGAATGAGTCTACCCTAAAGAATGTCTGTCCCTGATTGCTAAACTTGGACCATTCCCCACCCCGGGCCATTCTTCTAGAACTAAACAAAGTGCAGCCTGGAGAGAATGAATCTGCCCTAAGGAATGCCTGTTCTAACCATTTCCCATGTTAACCACAAGAGGAAATGATTTCCCTACACCAACCTCCAAAACAAACCATTCCTCATGTTAACCATAATGAAAAATCGTTGTCCGGTGAGGCAGTCCAGTCTTCTTGAGTAACCCTCAAGAAGAGAGATTGCCCTAGACCACTTCCCATGTTAACCACAATGTGAAGTCGTTGTCTATTGTACATCAACAATCTGAACCATTTTCCGAACTGGAAAATGTTTGTTCGTCAGAAATCTCAATCCACTTTCCGAATTGGAAAGAAATTGCTCATCCTGGACTATTTTTCGAACTGAAAAATGACTATCCATCAATCAACAATACATCAATGCTCCCTCCCAACCTGGGAGTCATCTCTTCCTTTTTAAATAAGGAAGTTGTATCCAAGAGATTCCAACTTGAGTACGCAAACTCTTTCATCTTGGACAAAAGATTTAACAAAAATATCTGCTCATCTGTGGAGATATGTATTGGAGAACCACTTTCTCCTTTCTGGACTTCATCACGGATAATGTAATGCTTGATTTTAAATCTACTTCGGTCTAGAACACTGGTTTTCTCTGAAGGATTCATATAGCTCTGATCAATAAGATATATCATTGTTGGAAAACTGGAACATATCCATGTGGCACTTCTTCTGTCATCATGAGATCTGATCTTCTGAGTAATCATCTTGATACAATATCTCTGTTATAGAAAATATTCACCATGCTTCTGCTGTGCATTGGAGGTTCTCCACCAAGTTATCTTCTTCTATCTGCATACAAGGGTCTCTTTCTTATATGCTTCAAAATATTGAGGTTTCTCTTCATACACTCTTTGTTCAATTTCTCTGGAGAACAATCTTTTTATTTATTTGATGTAGAACTCCAACCCATGGATATTGCGGATGATATAAAGACTCATGTAAAGGTATGTCTGATTTATTGGAACAAGTAATCATCATAGTATTCTCCCTCCATCTAGGAGAACATCTAGTTCTGGATCTTGCAATGCTTGCATATATATACACTATTCTTCATCACAACTTTCAGTTCCTCTACTTGATTGGTTTTATTGAGTTCATATCAAGTTGGTGATCTTGTGAATCTTAATACAGTGATTGGTTGTTCTAGCTTCTCTTTCTTTCTTGGAATCTTCATGTTATTCCTGATATTTTTCTTTAGCTCTTGGGTCCATGGAGTTTCTTATAGATTCCATGCCTCAAAGATTCCACTTCTTCCTTTTATTATAGAATCATGGATGTGGATGGACAACCAGGTATACTTTAAGCCTTCTCTTCAAAGAAGACTTCTTCTGAGGTTGAACTGCACATGTATTGTCTTTCATGGCTGCTACCATGGATATATACTTCATCATCTTCAATGGATCATAGGATTAGCTCCCTCCTAATCCTTGCTTGATGGATAGTGCATATAATCGTCTCCCTCTATCTAACAAAGTCTATGCTTCCATCTGCATCCTTATTGTCTTCTGCAATATATAATCGACTCCCTCCATCTAACAGATTCCAAGATTCCATATTATTGTCTTCTGCAATCTGTCATATGTCTTTCTCCAATTTCCTCTTGATTGCTGACTTCTTTCTATCTTTGCTTCTTCTAAGTCTCTTCATGATTGATTCTGATTTCAGCTTATCTTGTAATAGCTTCCAGATGATTTGTTTGATGTATTTCATCCTTTCATGTGTATTATCTGGCTTGTATAATGATAACAATCCTTATCTTGTTGTTCTTCCATAAGTATAGTTCTTCTTGGAACATATTATATTCTAAGAGATAGATATACAAGATATGCAAACAAGATATGTAAAAGAACTAAGAAGAGTATTGTTACCTTAAGAAGAAGAAGTCTCTTCCATCCTGCTTAGTCTTCTTCGTAGGTTCCTTTTCTTCGGCAACTGATGCTTCGTGTTTCTCCTTCTTTTTATTTAGCTTAGTACAATGATTCTTGTAGTGACCATACTTTCGACAGTTGAACCATTGTACTTCTGAAATATCTTTCTCTTGATTTGTCTTCCTCCTTGAACCAAACTTCCTTTTTTTCCTGAAATTCTTGAATCTTGTTGTGAAGGTTTGATCATCATACTTCTTTTGGGGTTTCTCTTTTGCACTGATCCTGGATTCTTCTTGAGCACAACAAGTCCAAAGTTCTTCAAATGTAGGAGACTCCTTTCTTGTGTTCATGCTTGTGGCAAATGCATCCCACGTCTTCGGAAGACCGTTGAGAACTATGTTTACCAATTCCTTCTCTGAAATGATCTCTTTAATGGCTTGTAGTTGATATATTAACTCGGAGATCCTCACAAAGTATGATGTTATGATATCATCATCATTCATCTTCATGTCATTGAGCTCATTCTTTAGACTCATTATTTGTCCAATGTTTCTGACTGAGAAGAGGTTTGTTAGGGCATCATACATCTTCTTCGATGAGTCAAGATGAGAGATATAGGGTATCAAGTGGTATTTTATAGAGTCCACTATGATACTCATGGAATTGATGTCACCATCTTTGAACTTCTCCATAACTGCAATGTTTTGCGGTTCCTTCTCTTTTCGTTCTTCAAACTATGGTTTCACTATCTTTCCTTTCATGATATCTAGAACTTTATTATTGTCAAGGATGAGGTCATTCCTTTTCTTCCATGCTCTGAAGTTAGAAGCTCAATCTAACTTGTTTCCTGACTTCATGGAGTAGGTCATGGCTTCTTTGACTTGGTCAACCCTAGATTTGGCTAAAAAACTCAAACTTGACGTCTTGGCTTGATGAGAGTACCCGAACATGCACTAGGCTAGGGCACACTGATCTATCCAGAAATTAGGTCAATCCCTTCACTTAAGGTGCCTCAATGAGAGGATTAGGGTTTCTATAACTACACCTGCTAGTAACCCTAGCGGTAGTGCTATGGTGACTACTCCTGCTAGAAACCTTAGGTGCAGTTCTTCAATGAGATTAATATCCTTATGACTATGTTTCCTTCCATCAGTTATACTAAATGAAGGAGGTGTGGGCCCATAACCTGTTAGAATATAATGGATGTGCTCATTTTACCATTGACAATATCACTATTGTCACCCAACCATAGGCCAAAGACACCCTAAGAGCACCTTAACCTTGACAAAGAATCACTCTGGAAGAAAACCCTAGGCTAGATAGCCAAACAAAGGGTAGTGCTCCTTTCCCCAAGGATAGTGCACCAACAAGAGCTGATCAAATTGTCCAAACCATAACCAATAGATAGTCCAAGCCAAACATGATCTGCTAGGTGCAATGCCAGCTCTCCTCCAAACGTACGCATAAAGTTGGGCACTGCAGTGCGCACAAGTGTTGCTCTGCAATTCTGAGACTGCCTACCAGAATGAAGATTGGCCTCCTATATTTACAGTAATTCTAGCTAACTGCTTGGGCCAACTTCTCATTTTGGGTATCTGTCTGTTCAGTATATATTATTTCTTCTGGCTAAATTCTTATCTTGGAGGCTAATAACCTAATACAAGTTATCTTCTTGAGATGACATGTCTTCTAGGGTTATTAGCCAACTCATTAGGGTCTCTTCTTTCTTCCCAGGATATTCTATTCTCGTCAGGTTTACACGTGGAGGTAAATACCTCCTACAACTACCATAATTTCAACACCCTCTCTACCACCATGAAGTGATCCAACCTTTTTGATATTCCATCCCCTACCTCTCCTCAAATTTATCCAAGTAGGTACTACTTTATGGGGTTCATCATCCACCAGTTTTAAATCCTCAAAAAAGTGAGTGGAATAATCTACCAATGGGTCTGGTTGTGAGACCTCACCTCAATACTATTGAGTGTTCTCAAATTTAAATCGCCACCCATGAGCACATTTCCCCCTAACAAAATCTCTCGATCTTTTAGATTGTCCCAGATGTGGATTATGTCACTGTAAGGTGCATACAGGTTCACAATCCCGAACTCTTGATCTCAAACTTTTCCCCTTCCTTCCAGGACAATACTCCCATCAAGACACATAGTATTGATGATATCAAAACTATCGTTCCATATAGACACTAGATCCTTGGACAAACCATGTGCATCGATTCAGCATAAATTTTGACAGAGAAGATATAAATTCAATAGCTTTTGTCCCAATGCACATTAGTTCCTGAAATAATATGATATTTGAGTTATAGACTGTAAACATTCTTTTGAGGGCTAGCCTTTTGAGGGCACCTGTTAACCCTCTTACATTGAATGACAAAATGATCATTATGGAACATACTTATGGGGGTTTTCTTCTCCAAGGACCCCTTTAATGGTTTTTTATTTTCCCTCCCTTGTATCAATCGAGGCCTTCAACTTGGCATTTGCCATAAAAATCTTTTCTCGGTCATGAATTGGAGGAGAACAAAGGTAAAGCTTATGATTCCAAGACAAGTTATGAAAACTCCCCCACAATTGCAGAACAACCCCCCTTTGACTTTGAAGCGTCATCCTAGTCACCAAAAAAAACTGTTTTTTGTCCTTGCTCCCTTAATATACTAAAATAGGTAGAATGAATTTTAGCTTAGGATTATTTCACGTAAATCACAACAAGATCACTAATTACAATGAAACAAACTCATAACTAAATGATAACGTTCAATATCTTCATTTTACATTTTTTTAAGACATAATTTATTGTGCTTTCGATGCAAATACAAAGTGTCATTCACTTTAGAAGTTAATGCATTTCCCTGATTATCAAACATTTTTTTATTTCATTTTCTGACTTAAGAGGGATCAAAATTTGACAATGTTGACTAAACACCTTAAATCGGATTCTTGTAAGATTCCATTAAGGTTATAGGGACCCACAATGATAGCACACACTTCACGAAAAATATTTTGATTTTTTACTTGCTTACTCGCTTTGATTTTGATTTTGTACAAAGTTACTATTTTCGTTGATTGTAAAATTCTTTGTCGGAGGGTTTTATTTTTTATTTGCAACACTTTTGGGGATGAAATTTACCTCTCGAAGTCTGAAATGTTGTAATTAAAAACAAATCACAATTTTTCCGTTTCTTGCAAATTTTGCACTTATGAGAATGAATTCAAAAAATAAATCACTCCTCTCTTACACCCACAATTTGTTTATATTACACACATGCATACTTGTATATATATTTTTATTTTGTTTTGTTTTAATATATAAATAGTAACATTGAATGTTTGTGATGAAAATATGGAATATGATTTACTTTGGAAGTTGATGTGTTACCTTCATCATCAAACCACTTTTATTTCAATTCAAAGACAATCATTTCAATTTGGGACTTAAAAATCAGTGTCAGTTCCACTTTCGCTTCAGTTTCATTTTTGTTGGTCCCTTGTACCAACTTCAATTTTGCAATTATTGATTCAAAAATCTAGATTATCTTTCACTTTTCATTATAGAATATACTTTAGCTTCCACAATATGTGTTATTACTTTGACTAGTTTTAATTTTTAATATTTAATTTTAGTACGTAGAAACTAAATGTCACAAGAATTCTCATATAGGAAAGTTCTTCACAAACAAATCTAGCAGACCCTTACAGACACTTGAGTGGGTTATTTTAGATTCTAGTCAATAGAAAGAGGGAGTAAGAGAACCAAATATATAATTTGGATTAAAGAGACTAAATGCCCTTTTAGGGTTGCATTCTTGTCCTCTCCTTTGTTGAATATGCAAGTATTCTTCTCTCCTCTAGTTGTATCTAGTTTTCATTTCTAGAATTCATATGTTTCATACATTAATCACATAGATGATGAAATAATGTAGTTGCACTTGATCAAGAGGATATTTATGATCAATGATCACCCTCGGTGTTTTCTCAAAGCAACTAAAAATCTATTAAAATTTGCATAGAAAATAAATAACCCGGAAATATATTAATAAATGATGCCATTATACCTCAACTCTTACATTTAATAAAAACATTTCGTCCTAAAAACCTTTAACTTTCAATCTTTGGACATGCCTATTTGCCACCTAATATTCATCTTCAGGGTGAGAAATTTAACACTATGGCACATTCTGGGGTGTCTACTAGCACTTACTTTTGGACATATTTGTTTGAGAACACCTTTTTCAGTGATGCATGAGCATCTATATAAATGTCTAGTCGAAGAAATACAGAAGACAACTAATGAGGTGAGTGAAAGGAATGAGAAGCAGGTTAGGAGGTACAAACAACATGTTGGTGCACATAAGAAACAACAAGCACAAAACAATATGCACATGGGAAAACAAATTATTGTGCACATAGAGGAAGATGGAAAATCAGGTGTAGCAATTCGAAAGAGCGTTGTTGTGGAAATGATGTCGAGCTGAGAAACAATGAATAAGAAAATTTGAAGTCAACGAAATCCCAAAGGTCGAGGGTAAGGATAATAAATCGGTACAACATGTAGGAATTCAAGTTGGATCCAAGGGAGAGCATGTTATCTTTGTGAGAAAGCAAATGGTATATGTAAAGGAAGAGAAGAGAAGTCCTCAAGAATAAAACTTCAAGAGAGAGAAGTTGAACCTACAAGAGATGACAAAATTATGTGCCATAGGCATTACCAAAAAGAATAAGGAACACAAAGGTTTCATGGAGGATGGAGAAGATTGATTGTTGTGAGAGGATAAATGAAACTTGAGTGATTGGGTACTAGAGGAAGAGGAATAAAAAGGAAGAAGAATATTTTTGGAAGCTATGAAACAACGAGGTGAGAGAAGAAGTTCAAGATTTCAAACAAAGTGAATAGGATAAACACATGAAGGGTGCAATATCTACATAAGGAAATGGGCGATAGGGAGGAAGATGAAAGGACTCAAAAGACTATGATATATCTATGCATAACTATGTATGCAATCTATTAATATAAATAATGAAAATGAGTAGACCCCATTCAAAATTTTGTTGTATTTCATGTTTTGTCTTATGCAGATTATATGTGTGCTCATTTCTTTGATGCAATCACCTGTGTAGTATGAGTCTGGGTGTGCAATGCCTGATTTGGGGACCACTGTCTTCTTTGTGATGGGAATTGGATCGGATACCCATTTAGTTAAGGGAACCAAATAGATCAATCCAACTCTAAGTAGTTTCTCTACCTCATCCTTGATTTTCCACCTAATTTAATGTAGTCTTTCTAACATAACCAATCACACCATCTCCATGAGGTCCTTGCATCAGATGTGCATGATTAGTATCCGAGTGAGGATCATTTGGAATGATCTCATAAATCATCCGAGACTAGGAATAAATCAAATCCAATTGTTGGGCCTTAAGGATTACTTTTTCTCCTGTGACTACTCCTGACAAGTCTACATCTTTGGAAATACTAGGCATTAAATAATTCACAAATTCATTACCTCCAACCTTGATACCCTAGATGGATTTGATCCTTTTATCTTATAACATAGACCTACCCATCCTCTCAATCTCAGAATGAAAAAATTTCACAGACCAATCAAAGACCATTTCCTTGGGTTACGTGGGGATCTCGATCCTAGAGTCCGAGTAAAGTCTCCCATCTGATTTGTCAAAATGGGTGTTTCTGCCAATGTTTTCCTCCACAATATCGCCATTGTTAGTGGCTTGGCTTGTGACATTATTGCAATAAAACACATACTAGGAGGAAAAACAAAAAAATGCAACGAAAAATAGGTGAACGCTACAAAAAAAATGGAACGAAAATTTTGAGATTTGACAGTCTCAGATTTGATTGTGTTTGTCCTTCACTGGAAGCCATGGATATGGACATGGACATGGAAGCCGTGTCAGAAAAACCCAGAGAAGGAAATGAAAGAAGCTCAAAATCATACACCTAGAACTGCAAAAGGGTTGGAGCTCAAAAGAGATATGGAAAAGACAGACATGGGAAAGGTCGGATTCACAAAAACAAGATTCAGAAAGCATGCACTTACTGGCTTGTAGGCAATTGCAAGTACACAACAGATGACTGCAAATATATGCACTCCCATGTTATTGGAGGTTCTGATGTCACTTTCTTGACTAATCTCGTCGGCCACGACAAGGAGGTAGGTTTCTCTTGGTTTGCTTATTTGCTTTGCATATTCTTGATTTCTCTTGGTTTTCTTATTTACTCTGCATATTCTTGGTTTCCTTATTCCCTATGCGTACTCTTGGTTTGCTTGTTTTCTCTGCATATTAATTTGAGAAGGTTGTTTCTTGGTTTCCATGTTTTCTTTGCATAAAATTCATTTGATAACGTAAGACTTTCTTACTTCCTCACCGCAGCCTATTCGAGGGATTGCTTTTCCTTCCCATTCAGGCACTGCCAAAATCTATTCTACTGGTCAAGACAAAAAACTTGTAGTCTGGGACTGCCAAACAAGGTAGGTACTTCACAATTTTACTTACTCTCAACTCCTCTCCTCTCTTCTAATATATTCATCGAAGCTTACCATCTTCTTTCTTAAATAGAGCTATATTTAGATGGCCCTCCGGGGCAAGTTCATGCCCTGGCTGTCGCTGATCAAATGATTTTTTCTAGAACACAAGTAAGTCTCCTGCCTTGCTTTCTGTAATCATCTATGTCACGTGTAAAATCTATGCTTCTATCACATTTTATAGCCCTGCTAATTTTTTTGACTTTCCATTCCACAGGATGGCACAGTTTTGGCATGGAAGTTTAACTCTGCAACCAATACCTTTGAACGTGCAGCTTCCCTCGTAGGGCACACACTGCCTGTTGTCTCATTAGTCTCAGGGGCAGAGAGAATTTACTCTGCTTCCATGGACCACACAATAAGGGTAAGTTTCTTTGCTTCTTGTCCACTTTTTTTATTTGTTTACGCAGTTAGATAAAAAAAATTCCTTCAACTGGTTTGGCTTAGAAATAATGGCACTGTTTTCTTTTCCAGCTTTGATGCTTTTCATGCACCTGCAATTCTAGAAAATGAAGTATGTCTCCAATTTTAGATGATTTTCTATTTGACTTTGTAAACAAATTCACAGGTTTGGGACCTAGGAACTTTTCAATGTATACAGACCCTGACAGATCACACATTGGTTGTAATGTCTCTTCTCTGCTGGGACCAGTTTCTCTTGTCATCCTCTTTAGACAACATAGTGAAGGTGAGGAAGGTTTTCTGATATACTTGTGTCATTTTGGAAGTAAAAAGGTGCACAAACCTCATTGTAGTTTTGATGTCATTAAATGGAGGTCTGGGCTGCTACACCAAGTGGAGCCCTTGAAGTGACTTAGACTCATAATGAAGAACATGTATGTTATCTACATCCTCACTGTATATAGTGGCTGCATATATTTTCTAATTGGTTTTTCACCCATGCAAGGGCCTGTTTATTGAGTTGCAGTCCAATGCTATCTCTTTTTAAATTTGTCCTTTGTTTATGATTTATCTATCAAGCTGCATTGCAGTGTGCTTCTAAGGTAGCGTTAGGAGCTGAAATCAGAGACGGTAACCAGTCCATGGGGTCAGTGTGGGATCTTTATTTATTTTTCAAACCTAGAGTTATTGATTAGTTTTATTATACAGGTTCTAGTTTACTGCATCTCTTCAGTTTTAGAATTTATCAGTCTTGGTAGTTCAGGGACCCTAAGGCAAGACCTTTGTGCATTAGAAACTAGATACCACCAAAAAGTCTTTCACTGGTTCCTTTTCGGATTTCTTGATTTCTTCTTTCAAACCTAAACAACCAAGTTGGGAGCGTACAACTTGCATTTTGTCTCCTATTCAAATTTTTCCAATTTGGAGCCATCTTGTGTTAGCAGATCTCCCCTCCTCGTCATTGGATATGCCCAGATACGTGATGGTAGGCTCCTCCCTAAAGCCTGCCTTACATGAGGATCATTCCTAGTATGCTAGATTATTGGCACACTCTTCTAGGTTACAAAACCTCTAACCAAGTAGAAAGAAGACACTATTGACCTTCTCTAAGCCTCACTCTTCTACCAATGTTGGCTCGACCCTAATACTTAACCTTTCAAGCACCTAAACTCTCGAAACTCCCACTTATATGAAGACCTCTTTTCAAATCATGTGCTATCATCACTCAAGCGCCTGGTTACCATCCACAAGACTCTCCTCTATGCCTCAAGGGATATCACTCTCAACTCAACAACAACATGGAAAAGGTGCTTATCCTTGGAGCTTTCACACACTATGTGACTTCAACACATATCCCTTGACTCTCAACTCTTGCATTCGTCAATCTTAACTTCCACATCAACATTGGCAGTCCTTGTCAACCTCTTGACCATCCTTCCATCACTTTCCACCATTCAATCAATCCAGGAACACACAGGAAGCATCCATTTTAAACGTTGAATCATTATACCAATACACAACAACCACACAATTTTTGTTTATAATTCATTCAGTTGCTTCTGCGCACCATACTGAAACACTCTGCATCCTAACAATAGAAATGACAGAGTTCCTACAACAAATTTTTCATTGGCCTTAACATGACATTCTCTTCGATTCAAAGATCACCGTTCGATTCAAGTACTAATTCTCTTCTATTCAAATATGCCCAGTCACATTGACTTGGCCTTTCATATATCTGCCTGTGACTTGTGTTTCACACTTAGTGAACTCTGCGTCCAAGACAATAATACCTTGTCCGTCGTTTCCTAAACTTAGAGACAGTGCTTTACCTTCACCTTTGAACTGTACATAGGTCATTCTTCTTCTCTCTGAGGTTTACCTCCAAGTTCTGGGGCTTCTGGAAACACTCAGTTGACTATAGGTTCTCGGACCAACACTCATTGCCTTCTTGCGGTTTCAAATCTTACTTCTCGTCTATCCAAAGTGGACCATTTTCTGTATGTTGATCTTTTTCTTAGTCGACCCACATAGACTCCCTATACCACTAATCTCCTTCTACTCCTCTTTGCATCCTCACTTGTTAGAACCCTTTTCCTTCTCGTCCTTTGAGAGACCTCTCTTACTGATTTCTCCAAAAGTACACAAAGTCTGAGAAAACTTCTCACAGAACTTGGAACCCTGAGGTTCTACCCAAGTTCATTTAATGACTGGAATCTAATATGCAGAGATTCTTCCCAGTCCTCCTCTGTCGGGGCTTATTTGCACACTATAGCTATACACATATCGACAATCATTCACCTAGAATTACCTAAACATTTACATACAAAATGTAAAGAATCATTTGACACCCAATATCATGAATTTCTTTTTCCATTAATAATAGGATTGTACATGTCTTCTCGATATCTCTCATCCTCTCTCGTTTCTCTCTGTCCCTCTATTCATATATCTCTCGAGACTCTCTCCAATTCAGTTACAAAACAATGCCTCTTCAACTTCCACTAACTTCCTATCTAACCGAACCCTACAAATCTGCACACGAACCCAGATTCAGGTCACAACTTCTATTTTTTTGAAAACACTCACTTATGACTCACTCACTCTTAACTATAATCTTGCAACTAACCTTTCGAGTCATTCCCTTTCTTTAGGGATCTGTTAAATTAATTCAAACCTTATTGACACCTACCACTAAGCATATAATCTATCTATACTTATTAAGAAATAAAATTCTTTATACATGAGATATTTTTTTACAAAGGCCCCTCCTTGGGATGATGTCTAGACCTAAAGGTCTGATTAACATTTAACACTTGACCATGAGAGCTAGTGCTCCTGCATTAGACTCCCAAGGTAAAAGAAGAACATTATCTCCTGATCATGAATCTTAAATCTTCATCCTTCCTCCAGGTGCAATCTTCTAGGCTTCCAAACTTTGTACTGTAGAGATCCATTGCCTTCTCTTTCTCTGTTCTTCACTTTACAATCATTTCTGCAGTAAATTACTTGCTTAATTTTTCTCTTTTATTCACTTTACAAGCATTTCTCAGTTGCTCTTTTCTCTTCTGTAGCTTATGCCACTTCAACTTTCTTCTCATGAGGAAACCAGATCTTTGGTCTTCCTCCTCCTTCTGTAACAACTCCATCAATACTCCTAGACAAACTTCTATCTCAGCCTTCTCCCTCTCATACTCTTCATCAATCATTCTTCTAAATATTCCCTTTGCCTTGGCATCTTTTGTCTTCCTTTTGTGGCTACCTTCTGAACCTCTTCAATGACTCTTGATAGTCATCTGCTTGAGTTTTCTTTCACTCTTCTATGAGATTCACTCACAACTCATCTTCTCTTGAGAGCACAACTATCCTCTTGTATTTCACCATCAGTTGAAATACTAGGTTCTTGGCCACACTTCATTTCCACTCAGAAGCCTTTACCCGTTTCCTTCATCATTGTCTTCAAAGACTATGATTTCTGGTTGAGATGCCTCACTAATTACTGTTACCTGCATATCAATGATATTAAAAACAAAGACCATTCCCAAGATTTCAAAATATTGCTACTGCCAAATTTCTATGGCCACTCCCACACTTATGTTCAGCTTCAATCTCTTGACTAAACTTTGCCTTCTCCTTCCTTTGCATGCATACACTCCTCCCAATGTAGATATCTTTGTCAGAGACCTCACTGTTCAGGCTACAAGCCTCTTTTACTCTTACATGCAAAGCTACTTAACTCATAAATATCCTCTACAGACTGTCTGTTTGTCTTCTAGCCTTCTCAAGAACATTCCTGCTCTTATACCAATTGATGGAAGGCTCCTCCCTAAAGACTGCCTTACATGAGGATCATTACTAGTATGCTAGATTATTGGCACACTCTTCCAGGTTACAAAACCTCTATCCAAGTAGAAAGAAGACACTATTGACCTTCTCTAACCCTCACTCTTCCAGAAATGTTGGCTTGGCCCTAATACTTAACCTTTCAAGCACCTAAACTCTCGACACTCCCAATTATATGAAGACCTATTTTCAAATCATGCGCTATCATCACTCAAGCTCCTGGTTACCATCCAAAAGAATCTCCCCTATGCCTTGAGGGCTGTCACTCTCAACTCAACAACAACATGGAAAAGGTGCTTATCCTCGGAGCTTTGACACACTATGTGACTTCAACACATATCCCTTGGCTCTCAACTCTTTCATTTGTCAGTCTTAACTTCCACATCAACATTGGTAGTCCTTGTCAACCTCTTGACCATCCTTCCATCGCTTTCCACCATTCGAACAATCCAAGAATGTAGAGGAAGCATCCATTTTCAACATTGAATCATTATACCAATACACAACAACCACACGATTTATGTTTATAATTCATTCAGTTTCTTCTGCGCACCACACTGAAACACTCTGCATCCTAACAATAGAAACGACACCGTTCCTACAACCATATTTTCATTGGCTTTGACATGACATTCTCATCGATTAGAAGATCACCGTTCGATTCAAGTACTAATTCTTTTCTATTCAAATATTCCTAGTCACATTGACCTGGCCTTTCATATATTCCCCTGTGACTTGCATTTCACACTTAGTGAACTCTGCGTCCAAGACAATAATACCTTGTCCGCCATTTCCAAAACTTAGAGATATTGCTTTACCTTCACCTTTGAACTGTACATAGGTCATTCTTCTTCTCTCTGAGGGTTACCTCAAAGTTCTAGGGCTTCTGGAAACGCTCAGTCGATTATAGGTTCTCGGACCAGCACTCATTGCCTTCTCGCGGTTTCAAATCTTACTTCTCGTCTATCCAAAGTGGACCATTTTCTGAATGTCGATCTATTTCTTAGTCGACCCATAGAGACTCCCTATAACACTAATATCCTTCTACTCCTCTTTGCATCCTCACTTGTTAGAACCCTTTTCCTTCTCATCTTTCAAGAGACCTCTCTTACTGAGTTCTCCAAAAGTACACAAAGTCTGAGAAAACCTCTCATAGAACTTGGAACCTTGAGGTTCTACCCAAGTTCATTTAATGACTGGAATCTCTATGCAGAGATTCTACCCAGTCCTCCTCTGTCAAGTCTTATTTGCACACTGTAGCTATACACATAACTACAATCCTTCACCTAGAATTATCTAAACATTTACATACAGAATGTAAAGAATCATTTCACACCCAATATTGTGAATTTCTTTTTCCATTAACAATAGGACTGTACATGTCTTCTCGAGAGCTCTCACCCTCTCTCTCTATTCATATATCTCTCGAGACTCTCTCCAATTCAATTACAAAACAGTGCCTCTTCAGCGTCCACTAACTTCCTATCTAACTGAACCCTACAAATCTGCACACGAACCCAGATTCAGGTCACAACTTCAATTTTTTTTAAAACACTCACTCACTCTTAACTATAATCTTGCAAATAACATCTCGAGTCATTCCCTTTCTTTAGGGATCTATTACATTAACTCAAACCTCATTGACAACTACCACTAAGAATATATTCTATCTATACTTATTATGAAATAAAATGCTTTATACATGAGATCTTTTTTTACAAAGTCCCCTCCTTGGGTTGATGTCTAGACCTAAAGATCTGATTAACGTTTAACACTTGACCATGAAAGCTAGTGCTTCTGCATCATACTCCCAAGGTAAAAGAAGAACATGATCTCCTAATCATGAGTCTTCAATCTTCATCCTTCCTCCAGCTACAATCTTCTAGGCTTCCAAACTTTGTACTATAGAGCTCCAGTTCCTTCACTTTCTCTGTTCTTCACTTTACAATCATTTATGCAGTAGATTACTTGCTTAATTTCGTTGTAGCTTTCCTTAGGAATTTGTATTAGGTTCCATAATTCAGCTATGGCTTTCTCCAATTCAGTTTTTTGTTGCAAGCTAATTTGATCTTCATTACTTTGCCATAGTATTCTGTTGCACTTTATCCGTTCATCACTAAATTTCTGATCTCCTTTTCCAACTTTCCTTGCTTCAACCTCTGCTGCAAATATTGTTGTAGATATTGATCTTGATACTTCTTCCACCCTTACTTCCTGCATGCTTTGATAATCATCTCCCTCTGCAATATCCTTCTCATTTTCTTTGCCTGCAAATTTACTTTCAAAAAGTAATTTTTCTTTCAATTTTCTATTTGCAGCAACCAAATCAATCAATCTTTCCTGCATACTAGTTAGCACATCATAGAATTGTGAACCATTATTTGTTCTTGTCTCTCTTACAACATGAGACACTTCTCCTTCATCAACTACAAATTCTTCTTCTTGCTCAAATAATTTTATCCAATATTTCAAAAATTCATTCTCTTCAAACCATTCATCAGTATGCTGCCTTTCAGGGTCAGCACAACTCTTCTCTGCCTCTGTCAAAATAGAATTCTAATTTTCTACTTCTGTGACAGTCCCAATTGTCTTTCCAATGGTCTTCTCTTGGCTATTTATGTAAACCAATTGTTCCATGTTCCCAACATCAACAGGTTCTTTCATACGAAACATGATTGTCTCATCTTCCTCTGGGATTCTACCCTTATTAAGTAAGAAATCTATGAATTTCTTTTGCTGCAACAACTCTTCTTGGTCTTCATCAGAAAGACTCTCTTCATCATACTTTATTTGACAATCTTCCACTTCATTTAAGACAACTACAAGAGATGGATTGCCTTCTGCAACTCCTGCAAACACACTTAAATTGCCAATTTCAAAACTACAAGAAACAATGGTCTCATTTGATGGTCCAATCATCAAATATTTCTTTGGCTGCTCCAAGTCTTGTATAGGACTCATAAAATCCTCACTGTCTTTCTCCTAAGTTTTCATAAGAATAGCATATGAATGCTTGATATCCTCCTCTTTCAGTTCTTGGTCATCATCATATGCCAATCCCTCCTTGTTTTCAACTTACACAATAGGTTGGAAACCATTAGTTTCACTCGGCTTTGTATGTGCATGTACATGAGACCCAACTGTCTCATTTTATTCCAAAACAGAATTCAAATTCTATTTAACTTCCTCCTTCTGTATGACAACATCAACAAATTTTCCCCCTTCATTCATTGTACCTGCAAAGATACACAAAATATCATATTTAAAACACTGAGACCTCTTGGCCTCACTTGAAGTTTCAGTTTTCAAGTCTTCTCCCATATACTCACTTGCCTTGAGAATATCATCCTCCCATTGAGCATTTCACAGTTGCTCTTTTCTCTTCTGTAGCTTATGCCACTTCAATTTTTTTCTCATGAGGAAACCACATCTTTGGTCTTCCTCCTAATTTTGTAACAGCTCCATCAATACTCCAAGACAGATTTCTATCTCAACCTTCTCCCTCTCATACTCTTCATCAATCATTCTTCTACATATGCCATTTGCCTTGGAATCTTCTGTATTCCTTTTGTGGCTGCCTTATAAACCTCTTCTATGACTCTTGATAGTCATCCTCTTGAGTTTTCTTTCACTCTTCTATGAGCTGCACTCACAACTCATCTTCTCTTGAGAACACAATTGTCCTCTTGTATTTCACCATCAGTTGAAATACTAGGTTCTTGGACACACTTCGCTTCCACTGAGAAGACTTTACCCGTTTTCTTCATCATTTTATTCAAAGACTATGACTTCTTTCTGAGATGCCTCACTAATTATTGTTAACTTCATATCAATGATATTAAAAAAAAAGACCATTCCCAAGATTTCAAAAGCTTGTTGCTGCCAAATTTATATGGCCACTCCCACACTTCTGTTCAGCTTCAATCTCTTGACTGAACTTTTCCTTCTCCTTCCTTTGCATGCATACACTCCTCCAAAAGTAGATATCTTTGTCAGATACCTCACTGTTCAGGCTACAAGCCTCTTCTACTCTTATATGCAAATCTACTTTACTCATAAATCTCCTCTACAGACTGTATGTCCGTCTTCTAGCCTTCTCAAGAACATTCCTGCTCTTATACCAATTGATGGAAGGCTCCTCCCTAAAGCCTACCTTACATGAGCATCATTCCTAGTATGTTAGATTATTGGCACACTCTTCTAGGTTACAAAATCTCTAACCAAGTAGAAAGAAGACACTATTGACCTTCTCTAACCCTCACTCTTCCACCAATGTTGGCTCAGCCCTAATACTTAACCTTTCAAGCACCTAAACTCTCGAAACTCCCCATTATATGAAGACCTCTTTTCAAATCATGCATTATCATCACTCAAGCACTTGGTTACCATCCAAAAGACTCTCCCCTATGAATCGAGGGCTATCACTCTCAACTCAACAACAACATGGAAAAGGTGCTTATCCTGGGTGCTTTCACACACTGTGTGACTTCAACACATATCCCTTGGCTCTCAACTCTTCCATTCATTAGTCTTAACTTCCACATCAACATTGGCAGTCCTTGTCATCCTCTTGACCATCCTTCCATCACTTTCCACCATTTGATCAATCCAAAAATGCACAGGAAGCGCCCATTTTCAACGTTGAATCATTATACCAATACACAACAACCACATGATTTATGTTTATAATTCATTGATATGCTTCTGCGCACCATACACAAACACTCTGCATCCTAACAATAGAAACGACAAAGTTCCTACAACCATATTTTCATTGTCTTTAACATGACATTCTCATCAATTTGAAGATCACCATTCGATTCAAGTACTAATTCTCGTCTATCCAAATATGTCCAGTCACATTGACCTGGCCTTTCATATATCTTCCTATGACTTGCATTTCACACTTAGTGAACTCTGCGTCCAAGACAATAATACCTTGTCCACCGTTTCCAAAACTTAGAGCCGGTGCTTTACCTTCACCTTTGAACTGTACATAGGTCATTCTTCTTCTCTCTGAGGGTTACCTCCAAGCTCTCGGGCTTCTGGAAACGCTCAGTCGACTATAGGTTCTCGGACTAGCACTCATTTCCTTCTCGCGGTTTCAAATCTTACTTCTCGTTTATCCAAAGTGGACCATTTTCTATATGTCGAACTATTTCTTAGTCGACCCATAGAGACTCCCTATACCACTAACCTCCTTCTACTCCTCTTTAAATCCTCACTTGTTAGAACCCTTTTCCTTCTCGTCCTTCGAGAGACCTCTCTTACTGAGTTCTCCAAAAGTACACAAAGTCTGAGAAAATTTCTCACAGAACTTGGAATCCTGAGGTTTTACCCAAGTTCATTTAATGACTGGAATATGATATGTAGAGATTCTGCCCAGTCCTCCTCCGTCGGGGCTTATTTGCACACTGTAGCTATACACATAACTACAATCATTCACCTAGAATTATCTAAACATTTACATACATAATGTAAAGAATTATTTCACACCCAATATCGTGAATTTCTTTTTCCATTAACAATAGGACTGCACATGTCTTATCGAGAGCTCTCACCCTCTCCCGTTTCTCTCTGTCCCTCTATTCATATATCTCTCAAGACTCTCTCCAATTCAGTTACAAAACAATGCATCTTCAGCTTCCACTAACTTCCTATCTAACGGAGCCCTACAAATATGCACACGAACCCAAATTAAGGTCACAACTTCTATTTTTTTGAAAACACTCACTTATGACTCACTCACTCTTAACTATAATCTTGCAACTAACCTCTCGAGTCATTCTGTTTCTTTAGGGATCTGTTACATTAACTCAAACCTCATTGACACCTACCACTAAGCATATATTCTATCTACACTTATTATGAAATAAAATTCTTTATACATGAGATATGTTTTTACAAAGGCCCCTCCTTGGGCTAATGTCTAGACCTCAAGGTTTGATTAACATTTAACACTTGACCATGAGAGCTAGTTCTCCTGCATCAAACTCCCAAGGTAAAATAAGAACATGATCTCATGATCATGAATCTTCAATCTTCATCCTCCCTCCAGCTACAATCTTCTAGGCTTCCAAAATTTGTACTGTAGAGCTCCACTGCCTTCACTTTCTCTGTTCTTCACTTTACAATCATTTCTGCAATAGATTACTTGCTTAATTTTGCTTTTTTCTTCACTTTACAAGCATTTCTTAGTTTCTCTTTTCTCTTCTATAGCTTATGCCACTTCAAATTTCTTCTCATGAGGAAACCACATCTTTGGTCTTCCTCCTCCTTCTGTAACAGCTCCATCAATACTCCTAGACAGACTTATATCTCAGCCTTCTCCCTCTCATACTCTTTATCAGTTATTCTTCTACATATGCCATTTGCCTTGGCATCTTCTGTCTTCTTTTTGTGGTTTCCTTATGAACCTCTTCTATGACTCTTGCTAGTCATCTTCTTGAGTTTTCTTTCACTCTTCTATGAGTTGCACTCACATCTCATCTGCTCTTGAGAACACAACTGTCCTCTTGTATTTCACCATCAGTTGAAATATTAGGTTCTTGGCCACACTTCACTTCCACTCAGAAGCCTTTACCTGTTTCCTTCATCATTGTCTTAAAAGAATATGATTTCTTTCTGAGATGCCTCACCAATTACTGTTACCTGCATATCAATGATATTAAAAAGAAAGACCATTCCTAAGCTTTCAAAATCTTGCTGCTGCCAAATTTCTATGGCCACTCCCACACTTATGTTTAGATTCAATCTCTTGACTGAACTTTTCCTTCTCCTTCCTTTGCATGGATACACTCCTCCCAAAGTATATATCTCTATCAGAGACCTCACTATCAGGATACAAGCCTCTTCTACTCTTATATGCAAAGCTACTTAACTCATAAATCTCCTCTACAGACTGCCTGTCTGTCTTCTAGCCTTCTCAAAGAACCTAGTTACCGTCCACAAGACTCTCCTCTATGCCTCGAGGGCTATCACTCTCAACTCAACAACAACATGTAAAAGGTGCTTATCCTCAGAGATTTCACACACTATGTGACTTCAACACATATACCTTGGCTCTCAACTCTTTCAGTCGTCGGTCTTAACTTCCACATCAACATTGACAATCCTTGTCAACTTCTTGACCATCCTTCCATCGCTTTCCACCATTCGATCAATCTAGAAATGCACAGGAAGCATCCATTTTCAACATTGAATCGTTATACCAATACACAACAACCACAGGATTTCTGTTTATAATTTATTCAGTTGCTTCTGCGCACCATACTCAAACACTCTCCATCCTAACAATAGAAACAACAGAGTTCCTACAACCATATTTTCATTGGATTTAACATGAAATTCTCCTCAATTCAAAGATCACCGTTTGATTCAAGTACTAATTTTCATCTATTCAAATATGCCCAGTCACATTGACCTGGCCTTTCATATATTCCCCTATGACTTGTGTTTCACACTTAGTGAACTCTGCATCCAAGACATTAATACCTTGTCTGTCGTTTCCAAAACTTAGAGACAGTGCTTTACCTTCACCTTTGAACTGTACATAGGTCATTCTTCTTCTCTCTAAGGGTTACCTCCAAGTTCTACGGCTTATGGAAATGCTCAGTCGACTATAGGTTCTCATACTAGCACTCATTGCCTTCTCGTAGTTTCAAATCTTACTTCTCGTCTATCCAAAGTGGACCATTTTCTGTATAATGATCTATTTCTTAGTCGCCCCATAGAGACTACCTATACCACTAATCTCCTTCTAATCCTCTCTTCATCCTCACTTGTTAGAACCTTTTTCCTTCTAGTCCTTCGAGAGACCTCTCTTATTGAGTTCTCCAAAAGTACACAAAGTCTGACAAAACTTCTCACAGAACTTGGAACCCTGAGGTTCTACCCAAGTTCATTTAATGACTGGAATCTCATATGCAGAGATTCTGCCCAGTCCTCCTTTGTCAGGGATTATTTTCACATTGTAGCTATACACATAACTACAATCATTCACCTAGAATTATCTAAACATTTACATACAGAATGTAAAGAATCATTTCACACCCAATATCGTGAATTTATTTTTCCATTAACAATAGGACTGTACATGTCTTCTCAAGAGATCTCACCCTCTCTCATTTCTCTCTATCCCTCTATTCATATATCTCTCGAGACTCTCTCCAATTCAGTTACAAAACAGTGCCTCTTTATCTTCCACTAACTTCTTATCTAACTGAACCCTACAAATCTACACACGAACCCAGATTCAAGTCACAACTTCTATTTTTTTGAAAACACTCACTTATGACTCACTCACTCTTAACTATAATCTTGCAACTAACCTCTTGAGTCATTCCCTTTCTTTAGGGATCTGTTACATTAACTCAAACCTCATTGACACATACCACTAAGAATATATCCTATCTATACTTATTAAGAAATAAAATGCTTTATACATGAGATCTTTTTTTACAAAGGCCCCTCCTTCGGATGATGTATAGACCTAAAGGTCTGATTAACATTTAACACTTGACCATGAGAGCTAGTGCTCCTACATCAGACTCCCAAGGTAAAAGAAGAACATGATCTCCTGATCATGAATCTTCAATCTTCATCCTTCCTCCAGCTGCAATATTCTAGGCTTCCAAACTTTGTACTGTAGAGCTCCACTGCCTTCACTTTCTCTGTTCTTCACTTTACAATCATTTCTGCAGTAGATTACTTGCTTAATTTTGTTGTAGCTTTCCTTAGGAATTTGCATTAGGTTCCATAATTCAGCTATGACATTCTCTAATTCATTTTTTTGTTGCAAGCTAATCTGATCTTCATTACTTTTCCATAGCATTCCGCTGCACTTTGTCCGTTCATCACTAAATTGTTGATTTCCTTTTCCATCTTTCCTTTCTTCAACCTCTGCTGCAAATAATGTTGTAGATATTTCTCTTGAGACTGCTTCGACCCTTACTTCCTGCATGCTTTGATAATCATCTCCCTCTACAATATCCTTCTCATTTTCTCTTCCTACAAATTTACTTTCAAAAAGTAATTTGTCTTTCAATTTTCTATTTGCAGCAACATAATCAATCAATATTTCCTGCATACTAGTTAGCACATCATAGAATTGTGAACCATTATCTGTTCTTGTTTCTCTTACAACATGAGACAGTTCTCCTTCATCAACTACAAATTCTTCTTCTTTCTCAAATACTTTCAGCTAGTATTTCAAACATTCATTCTCTTCAAACCATCATCAATATGTTGCCTTTTAGGGTCAGCACAACTCTTCTCTACCTCTGTCAAAATAGAATTCTAATTTTCTACTTGTGTGATAGCCCCAATTGTCTTTCCAACGGTCTTCTTTTGGCTATTTAAGTAAACCAATTGCTATATGTTCTCAACATCAAAATATTCTTTCATACGAGACACGATTGTCTCATCTTCCTCGGGGATGCTACCCTTATTAACTAAGAAATCTTTGAATTTCTTTTGCTGCAATAACTCTTCTTGGTCTTCATCATAATTTATTTGACAATCTTCCACTTCATTTAAGACAACTCCAAGATATGGATTGCCTTCTGAAACTCCTGCAAACACACTTAAATTGTCAATTTCAAAACTACAAGACCCAATGGTCTCATTTGATTGTCCAATCATCGAATCTTTCTTTGGTTTCTCCAAGTCTTGTATAGGACTCAAAAAATCCTCACCGTCTTTCTCCTCATCTTTCTCAAGCATAACATATGAATGCTTGCTATCCTCCTCTTTCAATTCTTGGTCATCACCATATGCCAAGCCCTGCTTGTTTTTAGCTCGCACAATAGGTTGGAAATCATTAGTTTCACTATGTTATGTATGTGCATGTACATGAGACCCAACTGTCCCATTTTCTTCCAAAACAGAATTCATAATCTTTAACTTCCTCCTTTTGTATGACAACATCAACAAATTGTCCCCGTTCATTCATTGTACCTACAGACATTCACAATATATCAGATTTAAAATACTGATACCTCTTGGCCTCACTTGAAGTTTCAGTCTTCAAGTCTTCTCCCAAATACTCACTTGCCTTGAGCATCTCATCCTCCCATTGAGCATTTCTCAGTTGCTCTTTTCTTTTTTGTAGCTTATGCCACTTCAACTTTCTTCTCATGAGGAAACCACATCTTTGGTCTTTCTCCTCCTTCTGTAACAACTCCATCAGTACTCCTAGACGGACTTCTATCTCAGCCTTCTCCCTCTCATACTCTTCATTAATCATTCTTTTACATATGCCATTTGCCTTGGCATCTTCTGTCTTCCTTTTGTGGCTGCCTTCTGAACCTCTTCTATGACTCTTGATAGTCATCTGCTTGAGATTTCTTTCACTCTTCTATGATCTGCACTCACAACTCATCTGTTCTTGAGAACAAAACTGTCCTCTTGTATTTCACCATCAGTTGAAATACTAGGTTCTTGGACACACTTCACTTCCACTCAGAAGCCTTTACCCATTTACTTCATTGTTGTCTTCAAAGACTATGACTTCTTCCTGAGATGCCTCACTAATTATTGTTACCTGCTTCTTAGATTTTTCAAAACTTAGAACCCTCTCTTAGCCTATACAAAGAAACGACGGGCCCAAAATCCAGAAAAGAGGTCAGAATTTTGGGATTCTCAAATTTGATGGGGTTGTGCTTACATAAATATTATGAGATCATGTCTAAACATAATTTTCTCTATGCCAAACTAGTCCTTGTAAAAGTAGTGTATATACGCAACTATCTATGCAGACTCTCCATTTAAATTAGATGAGCAACAACTAATGAATAATTGCAGATAAATTTGTTAGGCATGACCTAAATGACAGTTTGACCATGCCAGATTTGGTTGCATGATGGTAGAAACTTGTTAGGAATGGATCTTAGAGATATTTTATGCACTCTTATGCTCTTGCAATCTCTTGCAATGCATAGAGAAAACCATGACCATGATATTACATGCTTGGATGTTAAGACAAGAAGTAGTGCGACACCAATAGGGAGATTTGTCAAGTTGGAATTGCAAGTGCAATTTATTTCAGGTTGTAGGATTACAATTTACTGCCAAGTAAATGTCCAAGTTAAGTCAACTGGAATAGATTTAACCTATAATGATAAGAGGAGGTTAGCGAGTATAAACTAAAATGTTGCAAGAACCTTTGCTTCTTATATTGCAGGCCTCATGTTTTGGGAATGGTTTTTGTCAGAGTATATAAAGATTCGGACCAGTTAATACGAATTAATATAAAGATTTCTGGAATAGTTAGTATCTTACAATAATATAAATTAGTCGATCAAGAAAGTCTTCCACTTAATGATAAGATGATTTTCATTCATAACTATGAAACTGGAACATATCCTTCATATTTTCTAATTGTACCTAATAAATAACATGGGATTTCTTGTAGTGAATGAAACGAATGTTTCTCAACCTTCATTGGCATACAAGAAAGCATAACCACTTTATTGGAGAGAGTGCTCAATATGATATTCTTATTCAATGTAATATATATATAGTATGGTTGGTCATCTCACTTCTCTTCCTTCTCAACAACAAAAGAGATTTGTTTTCGGGAGTTTCCATAATAATAGCCTGTAGGGATTTATGCACTTTGACCATGCTGTCGTGTCTGACCACCTGAAATAACATGTTAAACCAAAAAACAATCGGATCCAACGTTTTATTTGTAATACAATCATTTTTCTACGTCAAAAGGATCAAAACAGAGCATTGACTAACCATAAATTAAAATAATGGTAAGATGAGATTAGAAAATATTATTGATGTACAACAAATGACCACATTGAGTAGATCAATGGAATTAGAAAGTACATCTAGGATCAGTTCATGGTGGGAGTGAAAAAGCAACGTCTATTGGTACTCTACCAAAAGAAGAAAATGAATTAAGTATAAATCTAAGATAATAAGTACAAAATGAGATGACTACAAAAATAAACAAAACCGTAATAGGTAGAGAAATGTAAAGGTGAGCTTTGATGTAGTTTCTTTATTTTCCAAAATCTCGGTACCAGAAGCTCTTGATCTTGTTTCGAAACTGGTTGATCCCGAAACGTTTAATCCTATCAAAATCTGCCTCACCCCAACCTTTTTCACCTTTAAAGGAACCTTCTATGAGAAAACAAAGGGAACAACCATGGGATTGTCATTATCCCCAGTTGTTGCCAACATTTTTATGGAACATTTTGAATCTTTAGCCCTAAACAACTTTCAACTAAAGCCAAAATGTTGGTATATATTTGAGGATGACACCTTTGAGGTATGGCCCCATGGTCATCCTGCATTAAACTCCTTCTTTGACAATCTTAACATCATTTCCCCCCAAATCCAATTTACCATCAAAATTCAAACATATAACTCTCTTCCTTTTCTTGATGTTCTCGTCTCACGTCAACCTGATGGAACTCTTACCCATGAAGTTTATAGGAAAATGAATCACACGGACCAATACCTTCATGCCCATTCACACCACCATCCAGCCAAAAACTCTTCAGTTCTTAAAACTCTAATTAGTCGAGCCCTTCGAATCTCTACTCCCTGTGTCCTTAAAAACAAGAAGTCCCACCTCACCAAAGCCCTTGTAGCCAATGACTACTCTATCACTCAAATCAATAAATCCTTTTTCTCTACCCTCCGCCCTAAATCTAAACCCCCCCTCCTTCTCCTTCCCCTTTTCTTGCACTGGTCTCTCTTCCCTACATCCAAGGCATTATTGATCACATCTCTATGTTGTTGGCTAAAAGAATATCAAAACTCTTTTTAAACCCCATAAAACCCTTAAACAATTGTTCAGATTGGAGCTAAGGACAAATATGATCCCATGTTTGGCTAAGGCGTTTAGTAGATTCTCTCTTCCTTTGGCAAAACAGGAAGATCCTTGAAATCCCGTCTTAAGGAAGATATCCCTGACACTCACCAAAATCACATCTCTAAATCAACAATCGCAGAACACTCTCACAACTCTAAGCACCTCATCTACTTTGACAAAACCAATATTCTTGCCTCTTCCCACTTCTACCAATCTTATGTCATTCCGGAAGTGCCCAAAATTGAAAAACATCCAAACATTTTCAATTGTGATGTTAGGGTCCTAACCCGGACATAGGTAGATCAATATATTCGGATGTAATAAAGGTCAATATTAATAAGGCCTTTCAATAAAATAGAATAAGGTGGATGTAAGAAGACCTAATAGAAGCTTCCACTTCTAGAAGGATCTTCCTCTAGATTCTTCTCTTGATAGACATATTTAGTATAAATAAGGGACGAGGGTATGAAAACCCTAGCTTGGAGATTATTGTAATAGAGCGTTTCTGAATCAAAGTGTTATTTATTTTGTTGTTCTTATATCATTTATGTGTTATTGTGGAGATTATGTTGGTTATATTACTGTTAATCTGCCATTTCTAGCATTTTATTTCTGTTCTGCATACTTTTTATATCTGGTATATTACAAGTGGTATGAGAGCAATTTCCTTGGCAGAAATTCTAGGAATTTTTTTTCCAGGGTAGAGACGTATTCCGGCGTCTTTAAGCCACAGAGATTTGTTGTTATGTGCATAAACCCGCGGTTGATGGATTCATACATGTAGGAAATACAAGTGGTTCTTAAGCGCACATCTGTTGGCCACCCTTGTAACCCCTGTTGGTACCCCTTCGAGTGGTAGCGCATCAGAAAGCACTTATGTATGGATCGGCCTAGATTTCTTGAAGCCCTCTTTAGATAAACTGATCGGTCGCCTAATTGCTATAGTGCCACCGAGAACAACACTCAGGAAGATACTCTCTAGTACCTGGGTAGTCGGGTAGTACGACTAAGGGTACGGTCTATCCTCCTTAGTTAGTGCCCTGAGATATTGGGCTGAGTACTACTGTTGGACCCCGCATGTATATCAGAGAGCTATAGCACAGGGCAAACCCTTATCTATAGAACCCTTGAATACCTAACCTTTGGGGGACAAAAACATAAACAAATTAAAACAGACAAGATCTATTTCCGTGCAACTGTGTTCAGGTTGCCAAGTAAATACACATTTCTTTCTAGTTAAGAATTTGGGTATTTCATCACTGTAGTAGTCTTCAGACCAGAGTATAACTCCGCAGGTGTCAAAAAAAAAAGTCTGGAAATTTTCTCACCGTTATTTGAGACCTATTCCATTGGATTCATCTCTTCACCCTTATCACATTCATCCATATCATTTTTCGGCAAAATTTTTTACCCCGCCCGCCCCTTTTTAGTTCACCCATCCTCATGGCCCATACCTGTAGCCAAGACCTGGAAGCTCGCTTCAACACCTTGTAATTTGGTTTCCTCGAGACCCAAAAAGAAGTGAAACAACTCAGTGCTACTATTTCCTCCATCGCTTCATCCATCAATACAACCATAAATACAACCATGTAGTCCTCAATGGAGGAAGTCAAACAAGAAATAACCACCCAGCTTGAATCTATCTTTGCATCACTCTGCACCAAACTGAAGATCCCTACAGATGACCCTTTCTCTGATGCACCTCCAAAGACTGAAGGTGAACATTCCTCCCATTCCCATACCTTTTAGCCCCATCACTTTCAACGTGACTTACACCTTCCATGGGTGGATGTGACCAAATTTGATGGCTCGGACCCCACTGGTTGGGTCACCCAAATGGAACATTATTTATCTTTATATGGCATTACAGATGACTTGGCCAAACTCCGGTATGGTGTTCTCCATCTAGATCAAGAACCTTGGCAATGGTGGCAATGGAGAAAAACTGCTCGTCAAGGGTATATTGCTTGGACCCAATTTGTGACTGAGCTTTATGAACACTTTGACACTGACACCAACCATTTGGGTTGTTTGACAAAGTTGAAACAATCAGGTACAATAGAAGACTTCATAGTTTCCTTTGAGTGCCTAGCCTTTCGAACAGAGGGCATGATTGATGCTTTCTTTCGAGAGTGTTTTATCAGTGGCCTCAAGGAGGAGATTTAGGCCCATGTCCTCATGGATCGACCTTCGAGTTGGATGGAGGCTACTAAAAAATATAAAGAAGCACAACAGGTTGTATCCTCTCAAAACCGTAAACCCTCCTTTATCCCTCACCATAAACTCGTAAATCCCACTACTCCCTCCGCCCCATTGAAGATCCAAAAATTGACCAACGCTGAAATGGTTGAACGCAAACTCAAAGGCCTTTGTTATAATTGTGATGAAAAATATTTCCCAGGCCACAAGTGTAAGGAACAAAAGATTTTTATGGCCATCTCTGAGAATATTTTGGAAGAGGATGTTGAATCTCCCCTTGTGCCTGAGTCACCTGAAATCACTGACATAACCCCTCCCTCAGACCCTCCCGAAGTGGAACCGATCATTTCTCTCAATGCTCTCACTGGCTTCTCTGCCCCCCAAACCCTCAAGTTAATCATTTACATAGAGCATCAGAAGGTCATCATTCTGGTTGATAGTGGAAGCACCCATAATTGTATTCGTCGCCGCATTTCCCAAGAAACTCATTGCTACACCCATGCCGTCAACAATTTCCAAATCATGATTGCCAATGGTAGTTCCATGAAATGTGGAGGGCGCTGTGAAAATGTGTGTCTCCAAATCGGTGACTACCACCTAAAATCCCATATGTTTACTATCGACATGGGCAGTTATGACATTGTGTTGGGTGAAGACTGGCTAAGGACTTTGGATCCCACTCTCATGGATTTTAAGGCATTAACCATGCAATTCGACCAGGAAGGCCACCAATATAAATTCTAAGGCATCACAACTGGTTCACCTAAGGTCATTAGTTACCATCGCATGGAAAAGATGCTCAAAAAAGGTCATTCTGGTGTCATTGCCCAACTCCATGCCATACAAGCAACAAAGACACCCCTGGTGTCGGAAGACCTCCAAGACCTCCTTTCTAAACACCAAATGGTATTTTCCACTCCCCAAGGACTCCCTCCTTCCCGTGGTGTTCATGATCATTCCATTCCCCTTGTACCCGGAAGCCTTCCTCCCAATATCTGTTCGTATCTCCACCCCTTTTCACAAAAAAATGAAATTGAGAAAATGGTCCAAGAACTCCTTATTGCAGGCATTATCCTCCCTAGTACGAGCCCTTACTCTTCTCCTGTAGTCATGGTCATGAAGAAAGAAGGTTCTTGGAGAATGTTTCCTGACTTTTGGGCCCTCAACAAACTGACCATTAAAGACAAATTTCCTATTCCTGTCATTCATGACCTCTTGGATGAATTGAGTGGCGCCCAAATTTTATGGTCCTTATACAGTTCTCAAGTGTGTGGGAAAAGTCACCTATCGGTTAGATATGCCCAGTCAGTCAAAGCTACATCCTGTTTTTCATGTTTCATTCTAAAAGAAGGTGGTTGGAACTAGGTGCCAAATTCAAACATACATATACCAACTTTGAATGAATATTATTCTCTCAAATTAATTTTTATATAGTTATTTCTTTGAATTTTGATAAATTGTGTACTTTTAAGTGATAAGATCCTATTTTATGGATCAAAACACTTATTTATAATTATTGTGTTCATTGTTCGTCCTCTATTTAAGTCTCTGTATGTCATTCCCTACATTATTTTTGATGGTAGAGTGCCATAATTGGGGATCTTGGCATGAAGATGTTTAATTTTTCTATAGTTGTTTCTTTGAATTGTGATAAATTATTTATACTTTTAAGTGATGAGATCCTTTTTTGTGAGTCACAACACTTATTTATAATTATTGTGTTCATTGTTTTCTCTCTATTCAAGTCACCATATGCCATTCCCTACATTATTTTTTATTGTAGAGTATCCATAATTTGGGAGATTGGGATGAACGTGTAAGTCATTATTTTATTTAATTAATTCATTTCTACTCACTTGACTCACTTATGGAAGTTTAGTGCCGATGCAAGAGCATCCTTGGTCTCAGGAAATAAACATCACCCAAAATAAGTTAAAATTTGCTTTTGTAGATAGCATAAGGGCCAACATTTATTGTAGAAAACATTACAACAAAAAAAATTGTTGTAAAAGACATTGCGACGAAAACTTTGCTACAGAAACGCCTTTGTTGGGGAAACCATACACTACAAATCAAGACCGCGTAGGATGAGACAATTTTGAAATAGTACCAAAGGTGGCTAGTAGTCAATGTGGAGAGATACAAAGGGACACGTGAGGAAGTTGAGAGGCTAAAACTGTTTTATCTTCAAACAAAAATGAAGCGATGGAGGGAGGCTTAAAGAAGGGGACCAAGAGAAGAGAGATGGATTCAATTCGACGATTTGCTTTCCAAGACATTGGAAAAAGGGTTATTTCTAGAACTCAAGAACAAAGGATTTCAATCTTAGAATAATGAAATCAAAGGGCACGACTTCATAACGATAGAGTGAGAGGGAAGTAAACGCCATCAGGTTGATTCCAAAGCAACGGAATAGAGTAATGCGCTCAGATTATAAGCCATGGAAGTAAAAATGATTTTCAAACTACCTAGCATTGTATACATGTTGGGAAGAAATAATGGAATTAGATACTAAAACTGTAAGAGTGATGAGTGAACTGATTTCATATGGAGTTAATAAAATCTTCAGTTCTAGTTATGTTTATGTTGCCTCTTATATGAATTATTTCATTGTCAATTCCTCATTGTATATGTTTTAGTTTATTTCTGGGAAACAATAGAACATTGGTAATTGTGTACTCTGAAAGTAGATACATTGTTTTTGTAGATGAGTTTAGGTGACATGATGTAGGGCCTCTGCGTCAGGTGGTATCAAAGATGGTTCAGCTCCTGAGGATTGGTTTTTTGATAGTGCTCATGTATAACACATGGTTGTGGAAGATAATTTTTGAGAAACAAAGACTAAAAGTAAGGCCTATGGACATTAATATAATTGAAGACTACGAGAGAAGTTTGGAGAATGTCGTTGCAGAGAGGAGTAGCCCGAGGAGGTGTGAGGAACCAAGAGTTGGGGGAATTGAGGAGGAGAATAGAAGAGTTAAAGAAAAGAAGAATTGGGGATGTTGAAGTAGAGTCAAAATCATAGGATGAGATATAGAGGAATGGAATGATGATGAAGGAGACTTGACAGTGTGTCTCATATCGTTTTTGAAGGATAGATGTAGTGCAAGGGCAGAATTTTCTTTCTACGATGGTAGTTTGAAATATGAGGCTCTCATTGATTGGATATGGGAGATCTAAAGGTACTTTTAGCAGGAAAATTTTCAAGATTATAATCGAGTTCATTTTTCAACAATGAAATTAATAGGACATGTTGCATTTTGTATAGAAAGATAGAGTGGACTATTTACATGATAATATTAAGACTTGGAGAAAACGACGAGTAAAATAAAGGAGAAATTCCTACCTATCAATTTCCACCAAAGTTTATGTAGGCATGTATAGAAATCCAGACATAAAAAGACATATGTTCAGTAGTACACTGAAGAATTTTTCAAATTGTCCCTCGGATCAAGACTAAACTAACTAAAATACCAAAGGGTAGATAGGTATATTAATGGACTAAAGTTTTAGATAAAAGATGAAATGCGAACACATTACTTTCATAATGTAGATGACTCCTATCAAATCGATCTAAAGGTAGAAGAAAACGACATTGTCTAGCTATTCTACGTTTTGGCATTTTTCGTCGAAATCTGACGACTTAAATCTGGACAAAATCACAATTTTTTGTTATTTAAATTGAATTTATGAATGCGTAAATGGATTCAGCGTGGTTATTCTATAGGCATTCAATGTGTTTTCCATAATTATTATTGTTTTCTTTATATGTTTGATGATTCAAAGAAAATATGTTTTTATTTCCTTTCACTTTGTGGCATGACTTAAGCATCTTCACCTTTCAGAATCTACTATGTTTGTTTTATATTTTCATTGGAAAGAATTATTGGTGTTCATAAATGGAAATGAGCTATACGTAGCTAAGTGAAGATAAAAATGGTTTATGCACTAGGTTCCTATGTGTTCATTGTAGGAGACCCATTAGAATGAGACTGACATTCCTCTAATGAAATTATACATTTGATGTCAAGACTAAAATAACATTGCATGTAGCCTAGATGATTCTAACTATATTCATAAATTCCTTAATGAAATTTTGTCTTTGATCGCATAATAATGTGAGAGATCAAGTGGTATTGGTCACTGACACGCCCTTGATTGTAAAGCATGTGAAGAAAAACTTGAAAGGATATGTTGAGGTGCATGTTTCTATATGTATTAGGTGAACATGAAGGGAGAAACAATCTATGAATCATGATTAGACAAAGAGGAATCAAGATCATTAATATTATGTGGACATTTTGAAAAATAAAAAATGGTGTTATGATTCATTTTAATGTTTTGTGAGAGTAGCTTATTATCTTTCTCTTATACAAATTATTCACTTTGATTGCATGTCATATTGAAAAATGTAGAGATCCATGCACAAAATATGCTAATGTGGATGCACTGCAACCATCCTTTAAACGTTTTAAGCACGTTGAGGTAGAGATTGTCGAGGTTGTTGTTTTAGGTAGTGCCTCAAACAACTAGTTTCATTGTATTTCTATTTTGTATCAAGGGGGATGGTTAGGTCCCATATAATTTGTAAAACTTAATTGTATACCAAGTGTAGTAGGATAAATTAAAATGTGTTTCAAACTTTGGCCGAGTGCCCAATTGTGTATTGCAAACATTTTTGAAATCATTTCTACATTTGATCTCTAAGCATGATAGAACTTAGTAGAATGCAAGAAGTTGTGTTGAGTAAAGTTAGAAAACTAGCTAGGAATTTGTTTACAAGGTGTCGTAATGCAAGAGTACATGGAAAATATGAATTGAGTGCAAAATCGTCTAGGAAAATTTCTTCTTAGTTGTGCATATTTTAACTTTTTTAATAGACAACAAAAATATAACGGATAAAGGTGATCTCTCTTCATTAGAAAGGGGTACTTTCTAGGTACAAATGGATGATCAAAGAGTAAGTCATGCATGGAATGTGACCTATCAATAGTCTTATACGTTTGGAGGTATTGATGGACAAAATTATGTGCCCTCCTATTAAGGAACATCCAATGTTGAACTTGAAAACTTTCATAATTGATGAGTCGGTGATAAAGAATCCATAATAGAAGTGGTAGAGAAAATATCAATATCTCCTGAGAATTATATAAGTGGTGGTCATGATCTGTACATATACAAACTTTGTGGTGAAACACCCTCAAAACGGATAGAGGGATATGCAAGAGTGTACTGTAAGAACCCAGACAAACTCAACCCTTGATGCTTGGAGCATTTGCTGGAGGAGGGACAAATTAGGTTTCTTTTTCCAAACATGTAAAATGAGTATATTACAGTTTATTGAATATATTTTCATATTATTTATATTGTTTTATAATATAGTAAAATATTTGTCAAATTCTTTAGACGGTTTTATAATTAAGTTAAAGAGTCACCAAAATTTTACATTATTTTATAATTTAGTGAAACATTCACCAAGATTTTACAAGATTATATAATTCAGTGAACGATTTTCCAAAAAAAACATATTAACATATCATATTAGTGATAAAATATCTTTCCAATTTTCATATGTATCATAGGTTTTGACCCATTTATTATACATATAAAATTACAGGGGGTTCTTAAAATTTTCCCCATGGTGCATTGATGTGTCCAAAGGAAACTAGAAGCATTCTTTACATATGATTGTCTTCTGCCCCAACTATTCCTTATTGTTTTACAAATGGATAGATGATCTTCTAGATGAATTTTCCACAACAATCACATCTTCAAGCAACAATTTTTTTTTTCATGGAGAGTGAAAACATAAATGGAATTGAAAAATGTGATCAAGAGTGGTAGGACTAGCTATATCTCACAAACCTTGGCTTGAAGGGACTATATCTCTAAAACTATGGTGAACAATAACATGAAATTTTAACCACCTGTACTATGACATGCATTGTTAGTCTCAACACAATTTCATTGTTTGAAACCTTCAAGAAACAAATTTATAGAGAAAATCCCAATATGGCTCGTTTAAAACTAAATTCAGGATTAGTAAAAAACCCTACCATCCATAGGCTACATATCCTAATTTATAACGACTAAAAACCTGAAATTTTTACGATAGGTACTTTGATATGTCTCCTAAGTAGCCTCCAAATTTGGTTGTCTGAAGTGTCTGAGAAAACAAGTTATAGTGAAAATTACAAAATGACTCGCTTGAAGCACCAAAACCCTATGATTGATGCTCTGATAACAAATGCTATGAACCAATGCCTTGAGAATGGTAAAATTCAATGAATAACAATCCACTTCGAGGATGTAACCTCCTTTTACAATATCTCAATTAAGAGGACAATATATAATGAGATGAGACGATCTTAAGACTGGGTCTCCTTAGTATATATACATAGGAGACAAACGGAACAATTATAAAGAAAGGGCACAATCAAGGGTTCTAGCCTACGTACACATATAACTCTAGAATTGTAATAATTCAATATCTAGGGCTTAATAAGGAGTTTTATACTTAACATGGGGCTCTGTCCAGGGTTTAACAAGGTTGTAGAGGGATATTGGCCTAAGGTCCTGAAAAGTAGAGGGGTCATTCTTTTTTGATGTGAAGTCTATGAACAAAGCATTCACAACATTCAAGATATTTCCTCACCTTCTTGATTCCCTAATTAAACGAAGGAGATCCTTCTCCAAAAATTCATAAAACACATGATATAATTCCACCATCGAGCCATCGAGACCTGGACATTTTTCCTTCTTGAAAGCCCCCAATACATATTCCAATTCTTCTCCAATAACCTCAGCCTCCATGATAGTATTCGTTTCATCAATGAAAAACCTTGGAAACAGTCTGAACACCCGCATTATTTCACCTATATTATTTTCATCATTTTCCATAAACAAAGAGAGAATTTGTCACTTACTAGCCAAGGCTAAATCACTAAATGAGGTAGCTCTAATCCCATCCAAAGTCTCCATATCGCAAATAGTGTTGAAATTGTTTCTATGTGCAAAACAACTTGTGGGAAAAAATTGTATTGTTGTCTCCCTCGGCTAGCCAAATGGCTCGGCTTTTGAGTCACCATTCAAATTCCTCCAATTCTAAGAGATGTTTCTTCTTGCTTTCATAGTCTCTCAACCTCACTACCTCCTCATCCATCAAAACCCCACTGGAATTCTGCTCAAACAGATCCTGTAAAGTGTTTTAACTTCCTTTAAATCTTTTTGGTTGACTTTGGATCTCTCTTGAAACCAATCTGTTGTTGGCCTTTTTATATGAACCAATTTTTTTTGGAATTGTCGCATCGCTGACACCCCACTCAACTCTTCGTAACTTTTTCAATTACCAGTAACCAAATTTCTAAAATCTTCCTCATTTAGCCAATTGTGATTAAATTTAAAAGGTATAGTGGATCCCTGATTCACCATTTCCATCTATAGAAAAATACGCAAATGATTTGAAATACCTTTGATACATACCCATGATTTTTATCTACTAACAACTTCTAGTACCCTCTGTTAGAATATAATGGATTTGTTTGTTTTACGATTGACAATATCGCTATTTTCACCCAACCATAGGCCGAAGCCACCATCCGAGCACCTTAACCTTGACAGAGAATCGCTCCATAAGCAAACCCTAGGCTAGATAGCCAAACAAAGGGTAGTTCTCCTTTCCCCAAGGATAGAGCACCAACAACTGCTTATCAGATAGTCCAAACCCTGACCAAGAGATAGTCCAAGCCAAACGTGATCTGCTAGCTACAACAGCTGCAATGGAAACTCTCCTCCAAACCCGCAGACAAAAATGGGCACTGCAGTGCGCACAAGTATTGCTCTGTAATTCTGAGACTGCTTGCCAAAATGAAGACTCACCTCCTATATTTATAGTAATTCTGGCTATCTGCCTGGGCCGACTTCTCATTCTGGGTACCTATCTATTTATTATATATTATTTCTTCTGGTTGACTTCTTCTCTTGGAGGTTAAAAACCTAATACAAGTTATCTTCCTGAGCCGACATGTCTTCTAGGGTTATTAGACAACTCATTAGGGTTTCTTCTTTCTTCCCAGAATATTCTATTCTCATCAGGTTTACACGTGGAGGTAAATACCTCCCGCAGCTACCACAAGATAAACACTCCCTCATAGCTAGGGAGGTATTACAGGTAATGGTCTTGAGCACAAACATAGCATTCACCCGGTAGCATCAACATAGTTGTATAGCCTATCTCATGACTAGATCATGAGCACCATCATCACCATTAGTGTCATCAGCTGCATCAGCTGCATCATCTCTTGAAACCATACTCTATATTGAGTAATCAGACATGATGCTCACTCCATAGAGTGACACAAGAGCCATTCTTCTAATATAGAATAATAAATGTTCTGAACCATTTTCTGTCTGGGAAATCTCTGTTCATTGATCATCCATCTAGCTGATAATCATTTTCAACACTTTTGATAGTCTTCAAGGCAATCCGAACAATATCATTCAATAGAACACAACTGTGTCTATACATAGTAGTACACAACTACAATCTAGTGGTACACTACCACCCCAAGTAGCACACAGGTACTTGATCAAACAATGGAATACATCCACCACAGTAGTATATTGTCTAGAGACATACAGTCTTCATGACAATCATCTGATATCAACCTGCACAGAAACAATGTTATGATATAAATTGAATCATCTAGGCCATTCTTTCACTCACATATGTGAGATATCAGAAGAGTATCTACCCTAAAAAAGGTAAGACATCAATGATGAGCTATCTCGACTATTCTTCCCAAGCAAGGAAGAATAATTGTCCTTATTTTTTTCTTTGAGCCTGGACCATTCCCCACCCTAGGCCATTCCTCCAACAATAAACAAAGTGTAACCTAGAGAGAATGAGTCTGCCCTAAGGAATGTCTGTCCCTGATTGCTAAACCTGGACCATTCCCCACCCTAGGCCATTCTTCTAGCACTAAAAAAAGTGCAGCTTGGAGAGAATGAATCCAACCTAAGGAATGACTGTCCGAACCATTTCCCATGTTAACCACAAGAGGAAATGATTGTCCTACACCAACCTCCCAAACAGACCATTCCTCATGTTAACCATAATGAGAAATCGTTGTCCGGTGAGGCGGGCCATTCTTCTTGAGTAACCCTCAAGAAGAGAGACTGCCCTAGACCACTTCCCATGTTAACCACAATGGGAATTCGTTGTCTATGGTACATCAACAATCTGGACCATTTTATGAACTGGAAAATGTTTGTCCGTCAGAAATCTCAATCTACTTTCCGAATTGGAAAGAAATTGCTCATCCTGGACTATTTTTTGAACTGAAAAATGACTATTCATCAATCAACAATACATCAATGCTCCCTCCCAACCTGGGAGTCATCTCTTCCTTTTTCAATAAGGAAGTCGTCTCCACGAGATTCCAACTTGAGTACGCAAACTCTTTCATCTTGGACAGAAGATTTAACAAAAATCTCTGCTCATCTGTCGAGATATGTATTGGAGAACCGATTTCTCCTTCCTGGACTTCATCACAGATAATGTAATGCTTGATTTTAAATGTACTTCGGTCTGGAACACTGGTTTTGTTTGAAGGATTTATGTAGCTCTGATCAATAAGATATATCATTGTTGGAAAACTAGAACATATCCATGTGGCACTTCTTCTGTCATCATGAGATCTGATCTTCTGAGTAATCATCTTGAAACAATATCTCTGTTATAGAAAATATTCACCATGCTTCTGCTGTGCACTGGAGGTTCTCCACCAAGTTATCTTCTTCTATCTTCATACAAGGGTCTCTTTCTTGTATGCTTCAAATTCTTGAGGTTGCTCTTCATACGATCTTTGTTCAATTTCTCTGGAGAACAGTCTTTTTATTTATCTGATGTAGAACTCCAACCCATGGATATTGCAGATGATATAAAGACTCATGTAGAGGTATGTCTGATTTATTGGAACAAGTAATCATCATAGTCTTATCCCTCCATCTGGGAGAACCTCTAGTTCTGGATCTTGCAATGCTTTCATATATATACACTGTTCTTCATCACAACTTTCATTTCCTCTGCTTGATTGGTTTTATTGAGTTCATATCAGGTTGGTGATCTTGTGAATCTTAATACAGTGATTGGTTGTTCTGGCTTCTCTTTCTTTCTTGGAATCTTCATGTTATTCCTGATGTTTTTCTTTAGCTCTTGGGTCCATGAAGTTTCTTATAGATTCCATGCCTCAAAGTTCCACTTCTTCCTTTTATTGTAGAATCATGGATGTGGGTGGACAACCAGGGATACTTTAAGGCTTCTCTTCAAAGAAGAATTCTTCTGAGGTTGAACTGCACATTTATTGTCTTTCATGGCTGCTACCATGGATATATACTTCATCATATTCAATGGATCATAGGATTAGCTCCCTCCTAATCCTTGTTTGATGGAGAGTGCATATAATTGTCTACCTCTGTCTAACAGAGTCTATGCTTCCATCTGCATCCTTATTGTCTTCTGCAATATATAATCGACTCCCTCCGTCTAACAGATTCCAAGCTTTCATCTTATTGTCTTCTCCAAACTGTCATTTGTATTTCTCCAATTTTCTCTTGATTGCTGACTTCTTTCTGTCTTTGCTTCTTCTAAGTCTCTTCATGATTGATTCTAATTTCGGCTTATCTTGTAATAACTTCCACATGATTTGTTTGATGTATTTCATCCTTTCATGTGTATTATCTGGCATGTATAATGATAACAATCCTTATCTTGTTGTTCTTCCATAAGTATAGTTCTTCTTGGAACATATTATCTTCTAAGAGATAGATATACAAGATATGCAAAAAAGATATGTAAAAGAACTAAGAAGAGTATTGTTACCTTAAGAACAAGAAGTCTCTTCCATCCTGCTTAGTCTTCTTCGTAGGTTCCTTTTCTTCGGCAACTGATGCTTCATGTTTCTCCTTCCTTTTATTTAGCTCAGTACAATGATTCTTGTAGTGACCATACTTTCAACAGTTGAAGAATTGTACTTATAAAATATCTTTCTCTTGATTTGTCTTCCTCCTTGAACCAAACTTCCTTTTGTTCCTGAAATTCTTGAATCTTATTGTGAAGGCTTGATCATCGTACTTCTTTTGGGGTTTCTCTTTTGCACTGATCCTGGATTCTTCTTGAGCACAACAAGTCCAAAGTTCTTCAAATTTAGGATACTCCTTTCTTGTGTTCATGCTTGCGGAAAATGCATCCCACGTCTTCGGAAGACCATTGAGTACTATGTTTACCAATTCCTTCTCTGAAGTGATCTCTTCAATGGCTTGTAGTTGATCTCTTAACTGGGAGATCCTCACAAAGTATGATGTTATGATATCATCATTATTCATCTTCATGTCACGGAGCTCATTCTTTAGATTCATTATTTGTCGAATGTTTCTGACTAAGAAGAGGTTTGTTAGGGCATCATACATTTTCTTCGATGAGTCAAGATGGGAGATATAGGGTATCAAGTGGTATTTTATAGAGTCCACTATGATACTCATGGAATTGATGTCACTGTCTTTGAACTTCTCCATAACTGCAATGTTTTGCGGTTCCTTCTCTTTTCGTTCTTCAAACTCTGGTTTCACGGTCTTTCCTTTCACGATATCTAGCACTTTATTCTTTTCAAGGATGAGGTCAATCCTTGTCTTCCATGCTCTGAAGTTAGAAGCTCAATCTAACTTTTTTTCTAACTTCATGGAGTAGGTCATGGCTTCTTTGACTTGGTCAACCCTAGATTTGGCCAAAAAACACAAACTTGATGTCTTGGCTTGATGAGAGTACCAGGACATGCACTAGTCTAGAGTGTACCGATCTATCTGAAAATTAGGTCAATCCTTTCACTTAAGGTGCCTCAACGAGAGGATTAGGGTTTCTGCAACTGCACCTACTAGTAACCCTAGTGGTAGTGCTATGGTGACTGCTCCTGCTAGAAACCCTAGCTGCATTTCTTCAACGAGCTTAATATCCTTACGACTATGTTTCCTTCTAGTGGTTAGACTAAATGAAGGAGGTGTGGGCCCATAACCTGTTAGAATATAATGGATGTGCTCATTTTACCATTGACAATATCGCTATTGTCACCCAACCATAGGCCAAATCCACCCTCCGAGCACCTTAACCTTGACAGAGAATCACTCTGGAAGAAAACCCTAGGCTAGATAGCCAAACAAAGGGTATCGCTCCTTTCCCCAAGGATAGTGCAACAACAAGAGCTAATCTGATAGTCCAAACCCTAACCAAGAGATAGTCCAAGACAAACATGATCTTCTAGGTGAAATGACAACTCTCCTCCAAACCTACGCATAAGGTTGGGCACTGCAGTGCGCACAAGTGTTTCTCTGCAATTCTGAGACTGCCCGCCAGAATGAAGACTGGCCTCCTATATTTACAGTAATTCTGGCTAACTGTCTGGGCCAACTTCTCATTCTGGGTATCTGTCTGTTCAATATATATTATTTCTTCTGGATGACTTCTTCTCTAGGAGGCTAATAACCTAATACAAGTTATCTTCTTGAGCCGACATGTCTTCTAGGGTTATTAGCCAACTCATTAGGGTTTCTTCTTTCTTCCCAGGATATTTTATTCTCATCAGGTTTACACGTGGAGGTAAATACCTCCCGCAACTAACATAATATCAACACCCTCTCTACCACCAAGAAGTGATCCAACCTTTTTGAGATTCCACCCCCTACCTCTCCTCAAATTTCTCCAAGTAGGTACTACTTTATGGGGTTCATCATCCACCAGTTTTAAATCCTCAAAAAGGTGAGTGGAATAATCTACCAATGGGTCTGGCTGTGGGACCTCACCTCAATACTATTGAGTGTTCTCAAGTTCAAATCTCCACCCATGAGCACATTTCCCCCTAACAAAATCTCTCGATCTTTTAGATTGTCCCAGATGTGGATTATGTCACTGTAAGGTGCATACAGGTTCACAATCCCAAACTCTTGATCTCAAACTTTTTCCCTTCCTTCCAGGACAATACTCCCATCAAGACACATAGTATTGATGATATCAAAACTATCGTTCCATCTAGACTCTAGATCCCTAGAAAAAACATGTGCATCGATTGAGCATAAATTTTGATCTTTCAACAGAGAAGATATAAATTCAATAGCTTTTGTCCCAATGCACATTGGTTCCTGAAATAATATGATATTTGAGTTATAGACTGTAAACATTCTTTTGAGGGATAGCCTTTTGAGGGTAGCTGCTAACCCTCTTACATTGAATGACAAAATGATCATGATGGAACAAACTTATGGGGGTTTTTTGCTCCAAGGACCCCTTTAATGGTTTTTTATTTTCACTTCCTTGTATCAATCAAGGCCTTCAGCTTGGCATTTGACATAAAATACTTTTCTCGGTCATGACTTGGAGGAGAAAAAAGGTAAAGCTTATGATGCCAAGACAAGTTATGAAAACTCCCCCACAATTGCAGAACAACCCCCATTTGACTTTGAAGCGTCATCCTAGTCACCAAAAAAAACCTGTGTTTTGTCCTTGCTCCCTTAATATACTAAAATAGGTAGAAGGAATTTTAGCTTAGGCTTATTTCACATAAATCACAACAAGATCACTAATTACAATGCAACAAACTCATAACTAAACGATAATGTTCAATATCTTCAGTTTACAATTTTTTAAGACATAATTTATTTGTGCTTTCGATGCAAATACAAAGTGTCATTCACTTTAGAAGTTAATGCATTTCCCTGATTATCAAACATTTTTTTATTTTATTTTGGGACTTAAGAGGGATCAAAATTTGACAATGTTGACTAAACACCTTAAATTGGATTCTTGTAAGATTCCAATAAGGTTATAGGGACCCACAATGATAGCACACACTTCACGAAAAATATTTTGTTTTTTCACTTGCTTACTTGCTTTGATTTTGATTTTGTACAAAGTTACTATTTTCGTTGATTGTAAAATTCTTTGTCGGAGGGTTTTATTTTTTATTTGCAACACTTTTGGGGATGAAATTTACCTCTCGAAGTCTGAAATGTTGTAATTAAAAACAAATCAAAATTTTTCCGTTTCTTGCAAATTTTGCACTTACGAGAATGAATTCAAAAAATAAATCAGTCCACTCTCTTACACCCACAATTTGTTTATATTACACACATGCATACTTGTATATATATTTTTATTTTGTTTTGTTTTAATATATAAATAGTAACATTGAATGTTTGTGATGAAAATATGGAATATGATTTAATTTGGAAGTTGATGTGTTACCTTCATCATCAAACCACTTTTATTTCAATTCAAAGACAATCATTTCAATTCGGGACTTAAAAATCAGTGTCAATTCCACTTTCGCTTCAGTTTCATTTTTGTTGGTCCCTTGTACCAACTTCAATTTTGCAATTATTGATTCAAAAATCTAGATTATCTTTCAGTTTTCATTATAGAATATATTGTAGCTTCCACAATATGTGTTATTACTTTGACTAGTTTTAATTTTTAATATTTAATTTTAGTACGTAGAAACTAAATGTCACAAGAATTCTCATATAGGAAAGTTCTTCACAAACAAATCTAGCAGACCCCTAGAGACACATGAGAGGGTTATTTTAGATTCTAGTCAATAGAAAAAGGGATTAAGAGAACCAAATATATAATTTGGATTAAAGAGACTAAATGCCCTTTTAGGGTTGCATTCTTGTCCTCTCCTTTGTTGAATATGCAAGTGTTCCTCTCCTCTAGTTGTATCTAGTTTTCATTTCTAGAATTCATATGTTTCATACATTAATCACATAGATGATGAAATAATGTAGTTGCACTCAATCAAGAGAATATTTATGATCAATGATCACCCTCGATGTTTTCTCAAAGAAACTAAAAATCTATTAAAATTTGCATAGAAAATAAATAACCCGGAAATATATTAATAAATGACGCCATTATACCTCAACTCTTGCATTTAATAAAACATTTTTGTCCTAAAAACCTTTAACTTTCAATCTTTGGACATGCCTATTTGCCACCTAATATTCATCTTCAGGGTGAGAACTTTAACACTATGGCACATTTTGGGGTGTTCACTAGCGCTTACTTTTGGACATATTTGTTTGAGAACACCTTTTTCGGTGATGCATGAGCATCTATATAAATGTCTAGTCGAAGAAATACAAAAGACAAATAATGAGGTGAGTGAAAGGAATGAGAAGTAGGTTAGGAGGTACAAACAACATGTTGGTTCACATAAGAAACAACAAGCACAAAACAATATGCACATGGGAAAACAAATTATTGTGCACATAGAGGAAGATGGAAAATCAGGTGTAGCAAGTCGAAAGAGCGTTGTTGTGGCAATGATGTCGAGCTGAGAAACAATGAATAAGAAAATTTGAAGTCAACGAAATCCCAAAGGTTGAGGGTAAGGATAATAAATCGGTACAACATGTAGGAATTCAAGTTGGCTCCAAGGGAGAGCATGTTATCTTCGTGAGAAAGAAAATGGGATATGTAAAGGAAGAGAAGATAAATCCTCAAGAATAAAACTTCAAGAAAGAGAAGTTGAACCTACAAGAGATGACAAAATTATGTGCCAGAGGCATTACCAAATAGAAGAAGGAACACAAAGGTTTCATGGAGGATGGAGAAGATTGGTTGTTGTGAGAGGATAAATGAAACATGAGTGATTGGATACTAGAGGAAGAGGAATAAAAAGGAAAAATAATATTTTTGGAAGCTATGAAACAACAAGGTGAGAGAAGAAGTTCAAGATTTCAAACAAAGTGAATAGGAGAAACACATGAAGGGTGAAATATCTACATAAGGAAATGGGTGATAGGGATGAAGATGAAAGGACTCAAAAGACTATGATATATCTATGCATACCTATGTATGCAATCTATTCATATAAATAATGAAAATGAGTAGACCCCATTCAAAATTTTGTTGTATTTCATGTTTTGTCTTGTGCAGATTATATGTGTGCTCATGTCTTTGATGCAATCACCTGTGCAGTATGAGTCTGGGTGTGCAATGCCTGATTTGGGGACCACTGTCTCCTTCGTGATGGGAATCAGATCAGATACCCATTTAGTTAAGGGAACCAAATAGAGCAATCCAACTCTAATTAGTTTCTCTACCTCATCCTTGATTTTCCACCTGATTTAATGTAGTCTTCCCAACATAACCAATCACACCATCACCATGAGGTACTTGCATCAGCTGTGCATGATTAGTATCCGAGTGAGAAGTATTTGGAATGATCTCATAAATCATCCGAGACTAGGAATAAATCAAATCCAATTATTGGGCCTTAAGGATTACTTTTTTGCCTGTGACTACTCCTAACAAGTCTACATCTTTGGCAATACTAGGCAATAAATAATTCATAAATTCATTACCTCCAACCTTGATACCCTAGATGGATTTGATCCTTTTAGCTTATAAGATAGACCTACCCATCCTCTCAATCTCAGAATGAAAACCTTGCAGAGACCAATCAAAGACCACTTCCTTGGGTTACGTGGGAATCTCGATCCTGGAGTTCGAGTAAAGTCTCCCATCTGATTTGTCAAAATGGGTGTTTGTGCCAGTGTTTTCCTCCACAAGATCGCCACCTATAGTGGCTCATCTTGCAAAATTATTTCAATAAAACATATCCTAGGAGGAAAAACAAAAAAATGCAACGAAAAATAGGTGAATGCTACCTAAAACTATAGATGAAAGAAATCCTAAAGAAAGGAAGTTAACGATCGATGGATGAAAGAAATGCACGAAACGAAAGACATGCATGAACGAAATAAATCATAGGGAGTTAATTGGTCGATGAAAGTTGGTCGGAGGTACTAGACAGAGCTAGAGAAGGAGAATTGAATGAGGTTTTGGCGATCAAGCGAGAAGAAGCAGAAAGAGATATCAGATTAGATTTGACAGTCTCAGATTTGATTGTGTTTTTCTGTCCCTGGAAGCCATGGATATGGACATGGACATGGATGCCGTGTCAGAAAAACTGAGAGAAGGAAATAAAATAATCTCAAACTCATACACCCAGAACTGCAAAAGGGTTGGAGCTCCAAAGAGATATGGAAAATACAGACGGGGGAAAGGTTGGATTCACAAAAACAAGATTCAGAAAGCATGCACTTACTGGCTTGCAAGCAATTGCAAGTACACAGTAGATGACTGCAAATATCTGCACTCCCATGTTATTGGAGGTTCCGATGTCACATTCTTGACTAATCTCGTCGGCCATGACAAGGAGGTAGGTTTCTCTTGGTTTTCTTATTTGCTCTGCATATTCTTGGTTTCTCTTGGTTTTCTTATTTGCTCTGCATATTCTTGGTTTCCTTATTCCCTCTGCGTACTCTTGGTTTGCTTATTTGCTCTGCATATTCATTTGAGAAGGTTGTTTTCTGGTTTCCTTACTATATGTTCTGTTTCTTGGTTTCCATGTTTTCTTTGCATAAAATTCATTTGATAACGTAAGACTTGATTACTTCCTCACCACAACCTATTCGAGGGATTGCTTTTCCTTCCCATTCAGGCACTGCCAAACTCTATTCTGCTGGTCAAGACAACAATCTTATAGTCTGGGACTGCCAGACAGAGCAGGTACTTCAAAATTTTACTTACTCTCAACTCCTCTCCTATATTCTAATATCTTCATCGAAGCTTACCATCTTCTTTCTTAAATAGGGTACAAATATCCCCTTAGACAACGTCCATGAAGTTGGATTCCTCCTTGGTGAAGGTCCATGGATTTTTGTTGGCGTTCCTAATGCTATCAGTGTAATTTAATAGGCTTGACCTTAGTTTTAGAATTGATTTTAACAGAGCAATTTTCTTAAGCTAACACAATGGATTTATGCTCCATGCTTGGAATACTCTCAGCTCAACAGAGCTATATTTAGATGGCCCTCCGGGACAAGTTCATGCCCTGGCTGTCGCTGATAAAATGCTTTTTGCTGGAACACAAGTAAGTCTCCTGCCTTGCTTTCTGTAATCATCTATGTCATGTGTAAAATCTATGCTTCTATCACATTTTATAGCCCTGCTGATTTTTTTGACTTTCCATTCCACAGGATGGCACAATTTTGGCATGGAAGTTTAACTCTGCAACCAATACCTTTGAACGTCCAGCTTCCCTCACAGGGCACATGCTGCCTGTTGTCTCATTAGTCTCAGGGGCAGAGAGACTTTACTCTGCTTCCATGGACCACACAATAAGGGTAAGTTTCTTTGCTTCTTGTCCACTATTTTTATTTGTTTACGCAGATAGATAAAAAAAAATCCTTCAACTGGTTTGGGTTAGAAATAATAGAACTATTTTCTTTTCCATCTTTGATGCTTTTCATGCACCTGCAATTCTAGAAAATGAAGTATGTCTCTGATTTTAGATGATTTTCTATTTGACTATGTAAACAAATTCACAGGTTTGGGACCTAGGAATTTTTCAATGTATACAGACCCTGACAGATCACACATCGGTTGTAATGTCTCTTCTCTACTGGGACCAGTTTCTCTTGTCGTCCTCTTTAGACAACACAGTGAAGGTGAGGAAGGTTTCCTGATATACTCGTGTCATTTTGGAAGTAAAAAAGTGCACAAACCTCATTGTAGTTTTGACGTCATTAAATGCAAGTTTGGGCTGCTACACCAAGTGGAGCCCTTGAAGTGACTTACACTCACAATGAAGAACACGTATGTTATCTACATCCTCACTGTATATAGCGACTGCATATATTTTCTAATTTTTTTTTCACCCATGCAAGGACCTGTTTATTGAGCTGTAGTCCAATGCTATCTCTTTTTAAATTTGTCCTTTGTTTATGATTTATCTATCAAGTTGTATTGCAGTGTGCTTCTAAGGTAGCATTAGGAACTGAAATTAGAGACGGGTAACCAGTCCATGGGGTCAGTGTGGCCTCTTTATTTCTTTTTAAAACCCAGAGTTATTAATTAGTTTTATTATACAGGTTCTAGTTTACTGCAACTCTTTAGTTTTATAATTTATCAGTCTTGGAAGTTCAGGTAAAAGAAGAACATGATCTATTGATCATGAATCTTCAATCTTCATCCTTCCTTCAGCTACAATATTCTAGTCTTCCAAACTTTGTACTGTAGAGATCCACTGCCTTCACTTTGTCTATTCTTCACTTTACAATCATTTCTGTAGTAGATTACTTGTGTAATTTTTCTCTTTTCTTCACTTTACAAGCATTTCTCAGTTGCTCTTTTCTCTTCTGTAGCTTATGCCACTTAAATTTTCTTCTCATGAGGAAAGCACATCTTTGGTCTTCCTCCTCCTTCTGTAACAAATCCATCAGTACTCCTAGACAGAATTCTATCTCAACCTTCTCCCTCTCATACTCTTCATCAGTCATTCTTCTACATATGCCATTTTCCTTGGCATCTTCTGTCTTCTTTTTGTGGTTTCCTTCTGAACCTCTTCTATGATTCTTTATAGTCATCTTCTTGAGTTTTCTTTCACTCTTCTATGAGCTGCACTCACAACTCATATTCTCTTGAGAACACAACTATCCTCTTGTATTTCACCATCAGTTGAAATACTAGGTTCTTGGCCACACTTCACTTCCACTCAGAAGCCTTTACCCGTTTCCTTCATCATTGTCTACACCTAGAATTATCTAAACATTTACATACAGAATGTAAAGAATCATTTCACACCCAATATCGTGAATTTATTTTTCCATTAACAATAGGACTGTACATGTCTTCTCGAGATCTCTCACCCTCTCTTGTTTCTCTATGTCCCTCTATTCATATATCTCTCGAGACTCTCTCCAATTCAGTTACAAAACAATGCCTCTTCAGCTTCCACTAACTTCCTATCTAACTGAACCCTACAAATCTGCACACAAACCCAAATTCAGGTCACAACTTCTATTTTTTTGAAAAAAATCACTTATGACTCACTCACTCTTAACTATAATCTTGCAACTAACCTTTCGAGTCATTCCCTTTCTTTAGGTATCTGTTACATTAACTCAAACCTCATTGACACCTACCACTAAGCATATATTCTATCTATACTTATTAAGAAATAAAATGCTCTATACATGAGATCTTTTTTTACAAAGGCCCCTCTTTGGGCTGATGTCTAGACCTAAAGGTCTGATTAACAATGAAGATTTAACACTTGACCATGAGAGCTAGTGCTCCTGCATTAGACTCCCAAAGTAAAAGAAGAACATGATCTCCAGGTCATGAATCTTCAATATTCATCCTTCCTCCAGCTGCAATCTTCTAGGCTTCCAAAATTTGTACTGTAGAGCTCCACTGCCTTCACTTTCTCTGTTCTTCACTTTACAATCATTTATGCAGTAGATTACTTTCTTAATTTTGCTCTTTTATTCACTTTACAAGCATTTCTCTGTTGCTCTTTTCTCTTATGTAGCTTATGCCACTTCAACTTTCTTCTCATGAGGAAACCACATATTTGGTCTTCCTCCTCCTTCTGTAACAACTACATCAATACTCCTAGACAGACTTCTATCTCAGCCTTCTCCCTCTCATACTCTTCATCAATCATTCTTCTACATATGCCATTTTCCTTGGCATCTTTTGTCTTCCTTTTGTGGTTGTCTTCTGAACCTCTTCTATGACTCTTGATAGTAATCTGATTGAGTTTTCTTTCATTCTTCTATGAGCTGCACTCACAACTCATCTGCTCTTGAGAACACAACTGTCCTCTTGTATTTCACCATCAGTTGAAATACTAGGTTCTTGGCCACACTTGATCCGTCGGATCTTTTAATGACTTATGGTTGAGTTTTAATTTTGCATGCATTAATTAACCATTTGAGAAACTTAGTGAAAGAATGAGGAAAGAAGAGGAATTATGAAATCCATATATACATGTGTAGATCTGAAATGAAAGAATAAACAACAAACCATAACACGCAGATTGATAACAGAGTTCGGCACAACTTTGCCTACGTCTCTGGGCCTTTTTCTCTGTGGGGGAGGCTTCTTTATTTCTTTTTGAAATCTAAAAAGTACATCGCTGCAATTCCAAATGGCTACAAGACTGATCTGGTCATGTTTTCCCATATCTCTAGAACCATGGAAAGAAAACGACACGCAGAATAGACGTCCGGAGCTCCCAGAAATGATCCGACAGTGTCTCCTCCTCAACAACTTCTCTGCCTCAAAATAGATTTAGCTTGGTTTCCCTCCAGTATAACCCTGCTCTGACTCCTCTAATGGATTTGGAGCGGTCAAAATTCCCTATCTGGGCTCTTTCGGCACTTCAATCGGTCGAAAAACGAAGAAGTTATGCCTCCTGGAAGTTCTCCCCTTCAAGCTTGTTGTCACTCGTTCTACAGAACACACCTCTCTTCATTAAACCTGGCTCACATGCAATATGTAGCGTAAAAACCTGGCACCAGGTGCAACCACGCCAACGGTGCAAACTGTAGAATGGTTAGGGTGCCTCCAGCCCCTAACCGCCGAGCACCTGGGCACATGGGCCATATGACCTCGCGCAACAGGTAAAAGTGTTAACCGTTTAAAAACCGTTTAACTGTGTAACTCCCCTCGTGCTCCATACATGGTCACATGTGAACCCATGTGACCGAGTTCTGCGCCCATGAGAAATGGGGCCACACAACATATAACCGCATGTTTTTTCATGTGTTAACTTCCCGCGCGTTCTTTACACAAATGCATGGTTATATTACAATATTGTCGCGGGGTTTTGGTTTAGCACTCCATATGGTCACATATATATTAACCACAAGACCGTGGATTAGGGATTAGACCACGGGTCGGGGCTAAGCCCCGACCCGTCCCCCCCTCCATTCATAACATAATGTGAATTCAAATAAAATTAAACACACTTATGTAACAAGGAACAAAGAGTGGTGTAATGGTCGGGCGGATGTTTGTAAAGGTTTATGCGGTGGGGAGGTCCGGGGGTCGAACCCCATGGCCTCCATAAAATTTTAATAAACAAACCAAACACCAATAGCCAATTAAGGGGTGCCATGTGGTAGCCCATGATTGGGCCACGTGGCACCCAATCACTTGCCAAATAAATGCCACATGTCAGCAAATGATTCGCCAACTACCAGCCAATCAAACTGCCACATAAATTTTTCCACGTCACCGTATGGATTCTGCCACGTCATCTCCTGCACAGTCAGCATGTTGACATCAGCATTGACTTTTTGACCAGTTGACCTTTGACTTTTTACCTATTTGGGCTTTCGATTAGAACGCGATAACTTTCGCATACGGAGCCCGTTTGACAAAGTAAATATACCACTGAAATCGAGAAGATGAGAGGGATGCAATGGCATTGGTTTCATCGGATTCTGAGCACTTTCATTTTTGAGCATTTTTCAAGCCCTGTCAGGCTTCTGGATCTGATTTCGGATCACACCTCCCCATAATAAGACCTTTTGGTCCCCAAAAGGTTACTGACCACTCAACAAGCTCGGGATAGATCACCTGGCTTGCTCTTTGTCTCTGAACTAAAATGATTACATTAAGGGAAGCAAAATACAATGAAGTTGAGACATCCACTTCTGGGAGAACCAAGTGACTGGTTTCTTTCCTTCACGATGTTCCTCTTGCTTCACTGGTAATCCTTCCTCCTTCGTGAGTACATGCAAAATCCTTTTTTCCTTCCTTGGACGAAGCTCAGGATTAAGCTTCCAACAACTAACATTTTGATGTTCACTCTTGTTGCAAAACGTGCAATGATGTTTTGGCATCCAGACATGTTTACCCTTCTCTTTCTTCCATTGTGGACTTGAGCCTTTATGTCATTTTTCCTTCCTGGTCGACATAGGTTTCCTGTACAAAGTTTTTCTCTTCCAACACTTGGCAACACAATGCTTAGGTGAATGACAATAAGTACATGGATAAAGATTCCACAAGTTTCGGTTTACTCGATTATGCTTGTTATAATCAAAAGGAGAATTAATAAAAACATGACCATTATACCTTCCATGTTGATATTCACTTTTATTTGGAGACGACTTGCATTCACTACCACAACCCTGAAGTGATGCACCATTTCCTTTTGTGAAGTGTTCTTTCAATGTCTTAAGTTGGCCATTTGAAGCATTACTTGCTTCCGAAGTTTTGGAACCTATCTTGGAAGACTCTCCAAGGTCCCCTTTTCCATATCCCAATCCTAAGTATCGAGGCCTTTCCTCAACCTCAATAGGATTTACAATGTCTTTACCTCTACATCCAAGGCCCTTTCCTTCTTCATAACCCATCTTGGTTAGTATTCTCAAACCTACACCTTTTGTATGTTTTTCGAATGCACCAAAACCAACTTGATGAGAATGAGGAAAATTTGATGAGGAACCTTCACTGCATACCTCAGATGTGTTTTCTGAAACAGATGTAAAAGGCACTTCCTTCAATCCTTCTTTTCCTTTGTTGTTCTTTGAATCTTTTACTTGAACCGTGCTCTTTCGTTCCAAGTAGTCTTCATACAACACCTTCACCATCTCGGCCATGGAAAACACCGAATATTTGAACTCCTTCTCATTTTGAGAAAGTCCTCTTGTAGATGCCATTTTCTTCCTTGATATGAGCTCTTCCCTGGCTAACATGCAAAACTCAAATCCAAACGTCAACTAGCTCTAATACCACTTGATCCGTCGGATCTTTTAATGACTTATGGTTGAGTTTTAATTTTGCATGCATTAATTAACCATTTGAGAAACTTAGTGAAAGAATGAGGAAACAAGAGGAATTATGACATCCATATATACATTTGCAGATCTGAAATGAAAGAATAAACAACAAACCATAACACGCAGATTGATAACGGAGTTCGGCACAACTTTTCCTACGTCTCCGGGCCTTTTTCTCTGTGGGGGAGGCTTCTTTATTTCTGTTCGAAATCTCAAAAGTACATCGCTGCAATTCCAAATGGATACAAGACTGATCTGGTCATGTTCGCCCAGATCTCTAGAACCGTGCAAAGAAAACGGCATGCAAAACGGACGTCCGGAGCTCCCAGAAATGATCCGATAGCATCTCCTCCTCAACAACTTATCTGCCTCAAAATAGCTTTAGCTTGGTTTCCCTCCAGTATAACCCTACTCTGACTGCTCTAATGGCTTCAGAGCGGTCAAAAACCCCTATCTGGGCTCTTTCGACACTTCAATCGGTCGAAAAACGAAGAAGTTATGCCTCCTAGAAGTTCTCCCCTTCAAGCTTGCTGTCACTCGTTCTACAGAACGCACCTCTCTTCATTAAACCTGGCTCACACGCAATATGTAGCATAAAAACCTGGCACCGAGTGCAACCGCGCCAACGGTGCAAACCGTATAATTGTTAGGGCGCCTCCAGCCCCTAACCGCCAAGCACCTGGGCACATGGGCCATATGACCTCTCGCAACAGGTAAAAGTGTTAACCGTTTAAAAACCGTTTAACTGTGTAACTCCCCTCGCGCTCCATACATGGTCACATGTGAACCCATGTGACCGAGTTCCGCGCCCATGAGAAATGGGGCCACACAACATATAACCGCACGTGTTTTCATGTGTTAACTTCCCGCGCGTTCTTTACACAAATGCATGGTTATATTAAAATATTGTCACGGGGTTTTGGTTTAGCACTCCATATGGTCACATATATATTAACCACAAGACCGTGGGTCAGGGCTAAGCCCCGACCCGTGCCCCCCTCCATTCATAACATAATGTGAATTCAAATAAAATTAAACACACTTATGTAACAAGGAACAAAGAGTGGTGTAATGGTCGGGCGGATGTTTGTAAAGGTTTATGCAGTGGGGAGGTCCGGGGGTCGAACCCCACGGCCTCCATAAAATTTTAATAAACAAACCAAACACCAACAGCCAATTAAGGGGTGCCACATGGCAGCCCATGATTGGGCCACGTGGCACCCAATCACTTGCCAAATAAACGCCATGTGTCAGCAAATGATTCGCCAACTACCAGCCAATCAAACTGCCACATAACTTTTGCCATGTCACCGTACAGATTCTGCCACATCATCTCTTGCACAGTCAGCATGCTGACATCAACATTGACTTTTTGACCAGTTGACCTTTGACTTTTTACCTGTTTGGGCTTCCGATCAGAATGCGATAACTTTCGCATATGGAGCCCATTTGACAAAGTAAATATACCGCTGGAATTGGGAAGATGAGACGGACGCAATGGCATTGGTTTCATCGGATTTTGAGCACTTTCATTTTTGAGCATTTTTCAAGCCCTGTCAGGCTTCTGGATCTGATTTCGGATCAACACTTCACTTCCACTCAGAAGCCTTTACCCATTTCCTTCATAATTGTCTTCAAAGACTATGATTTCTTGCTGAGATGCCTCACTAATTACTGTTACCTGCATATCAATGATATTAAAAACAAAGACCATTCCCAAGGTTTCAAAAGCTTGCTGCTGCCAAATTTCTATGGCCACTCCCACACTTTTGTTCATCTTCAATCTCTTGATTGAACTTTTCCTTCTCCTCCCTTTGCATGCATACACTCCTCCCAAAGTAGATATCTCTGTCAGAGACCTCACTGTTCAGGCTACAAGCCTCTTCTACTCTTATATGCAAATCTACTTAACTCATAAATCTCCTCTACAGACTGCATGTCTGTCTTCTAGCCTTCTCAAGAACATTCCTGCTCTAATACCAATTGATGGAAGGATCCTCCCTAAAGCCTTCCTTACATGAGGATCATTACTAGTATGCTATATTATTGGCACACTCTTCCAGGTTACAAAACCTCTAACCAAGTAGAAAGAAGACACTATTGACCTTCTCTAACCCTCACTCTTCCACCAATGTTGGCTTGGCCCTAATACTTAACCTTTCAAGCACCTAAACTCTCGACACTCCCAATTATATGAAGACCTCTTTTCAAATCATGCGCTATCATCACTCAAGCACCTGGTTTCCATCCACAAGACTCTCCCCTATGCCTCGAGGGCTATCACTCTCAACTCAACAACAACATGGAAAATGTGCTTATCCTCAGAGCTTTCACACACTATGTGACTTCAACACATATCCCTTGGCTCTCACCTCTTTCATTCGTCAGTCTTAACTTCCACATCAACATTGAAAATCCTTGTCAACCTCTTGACCATCCTTCCATCACTTTCCACCATTCAATCAATCTAGGAACGCACAGGAAGCATCCATTTTCAATGTTGAATCATTATACCAATACACAACAACCACACGATTTCTGTTTATAATTCATTCAGTTTCTTTTGCGCACCATACTCAAACACTCTGCATCCTAACAATAGAAACAATAGAGTTCCTACAACCATATTTTCATTTACTTTAACACAACATTCTCATCGATTCGAAGATCACCGTTCAATTCAAGTACTAATTCTTGTCTATTCAAATATGCCCAGTCACATTGACCTAGTCTTTCATATATTCCCCTGTGACTTGCGTTTCACACTTAGTGAACTCTGTGTCCAAGACAATAATACCTTGTCTGCGTCATCGATACTACTTCCACCCTTACTTCCTGCATGCTTTTATAATCATCTCCCTCTACAATATCCTTCTCATTTTCTCTGCCTGCAAATTTACTTTCAAAATGTAATTTGTTTTTCAATTTTCTATTTGCAGCAACATAATCAATCAATTGTTGGTCACTGTAATTGCTTATTAACTAAACAATCAAGTGTTACATAAATTTTCAACCCAGGGAAGTCTGTTTATTTCAAAGGTAATCACACACTGTATATACTCAATCTCAAAAGCAATCTAGAGTTGTAGTAAAAGTACATTAATCACACCTTGCCTTGAACAAACTGAAGTTCTACTTTGAATTACAGAAAAGCAACCTACCTATTGCAGAGTTCAAAGTTTAAGGAAATAATTATCCTAAGAATCCTAGATTACATTAAGAAACAACAACCTAGGAAAGGAATCCTTCAAGATACTGCAAAAGAAAAGACCAACTATTATGTAACAGAGAAAAAGACCCTATTCCCCAAGCAGGAATCTTCAGCACCTGTTTCCGACTATCACACTTTCATGAACTCATTACTAATAAAAATGATTGACACGTACTGAAGGCTAATTATCTCATAACAAAGAACAAGACCCTATTCCCCAAGCATGAATCTTCAACACCTGTCTCTGATTATCACACTTTCATAAATTCATCAAACAGAATTACCAATCATAATGATTAACAGTTACCCAAGCATGAATTATATGAAAACAATGTAACAATCAGTAAAGCAAAGTTTCAACAAAACAGAGTTTAGTAAAGTAGAGTTTCAACAAAATAGAATTTAATCAAGGCATGAACATAAATAATACTAACACACTACAGAACTAATGGGTGAATCTTGTGAAGAAGGTGGGCCCTCCCTTCTCACAAGATTCCCTAGAAATGAAAGGAACTAGGAAGAAATGCTCAGAATAATATTTTATTCATCTGTCAACTGTATCATGTTACAATGTCTAAAGTGAACACGTCCTTCTCTGTAATTCCTTTCTAGCCAAGAAAAAGGATTCCCTCTAATGATGATTTCCCCTTATTTAAAGAGGAGAATCCCCTTAATACAATTGATCATCAAATTACATGTGCACATACGAATACTATTCTTAGTCAGATCTAATCTTCTATACTGGAATAGGATATCCTGATCTCCCGTAACATAATGCTATTACAATAGTTGGAATGGTGTTGGGTGAGGTGTAGTCGTTGTGGCCGGTGTAACAACTTCTTTATTTATCTTTTTGTTACTGTTGTTGTATATTGTTTCAGCATCACAAATCATGGACTGTTTCAACAACAGGATTTGCGTTCTGACTGTTTCAACAACGTGGTCTCAAGCAACAACGATGGTTAATGCTGGCTTAAGGTGCGGCTGTTGTGGCCAGTGTAACAACTCCTTCTTACTGTTGTGTGAATTTTTGTTTCAGCATCACAGACCATAGAATGTTTCAGCAATGGGGTTTGCATGCTTTTGACTGTTTCAACAATGGGCCTTCAAGTAGACTGTAGCAACAATAATATGCAGTTCGAACTGTTTCAGCACTATATATTTATGATCGATGGTTAAGTATGAGAGTAATGTAAAATTACATGTAAAACAAATTAAACATATAGCAAAGAGAAGAGATGTTATATACCTTTGGAAAGATAGGGTAAGGTGATAATGTAAGCTTAAATGTGAGTGGAAAAAGGATGTAATGGTAGCAAAAAGTGTGAACAAAAAGGTACATTATAGGGTCCTAACATCAATCTTTCCTTCATACTAGTTAGCACATCATAGAATTGTGAACCATTATCTGTTCTTGTCTCCCTTACAACATGAGACACTTCTCCTTCATTAACTACAGATTCTTCTTCTTGCTCAAATACTTTCAACCAATATTTCAAACATTCATTCTCTTCAAACCATTCATCAGTATGCTGCCTTTCAGGGTCAGCACAACTCTTCTCTGCCTCTGTCAAAATAGAATTCTGATTTTCTACTTCTGTGACAGTCCCAATTTTCTTTCCAACGGTCTTCTCTTGGCTATTTAAGTAAACCAATTATTCCCTGTTCCCAACATCAACATGTTCTTTCATACGAGACATGATTGTCTCATCTTCATCGGGGATGCTGCCCTTATTAAATAAGAGATCTATGAATTTCTTTTGCTGCAACAACTCTTCTTGGTCTTCATCAGAAAGACTCTCTTCATCATACTTTATTTGACAATCTTCCACTTCATTTAAGACAACTCCAAGAGATGGATTGCCTTATACAACTCCTGCAAACACACTTAAATTGTCAATTTCAAAACTACAAGACCCAATGGTCTCATTTGATGGTCCAATCATCAAATCTTTCTTTGGCTTCTCCAAGTCTTCTATAGGACTCAGAAAATCTTCACTGTCTTTCTCCTCAGCTTTCTTAAGCATAGCATATGAATGCTTCCTATCCTCCTCTTTCAGTTCTTGGTCTTGATCATATGCCAATACCTCCTTGTTTTCATCTTACACACTAGGTTGGAAACCATTAGTTTCACTCGACTGTGTATGTGCATGTACATGAGACCTAGTTGTCTCATTTTTTTCCAAAACAGAATTCAGATTCAGTTTAACTTCCTCCTTCTGTATGACAACATCAAAAAATTGTCCCCCTTTTTTCATTGTACATGCAGACATACACAAAATATCAGATTTAAAACACTGAGACCTCTTGGCCTCACTTGAAGTTTCAGTCTTCAAGTCTTCTCCTAGATACTCACTTGCCTTGAGCATCTCACCCTCCCATTGAGCATTTCTTAGTTGCTCTTTTCTCTTCTGTAGCTTATGCCACTTCAACTTTTTTCTCATGAGGAAACCACATCTTTGGTCTTCATCCTCTTTTTGTAACAACTCCATCAATACTCCTATATAGACTTCTATCTCAGCCTTCTTCCTCTCATACTCTTCATCACTCATTCTTCTACATATGCCATTTGCCTTGGTATCTTCTGTCTTCCTTTTGTGGCTGCCTTCTGAACCTCTTCTATGACTCTTGATAGTCATTTGCTTGAGTTTTCTTTCACTCTTCTATGAGCTACACTCACAACTCATCTTCTCTTGAGAACACAACTGTCCTCTTGTATTTCACCATCAGTTGAAATACTAGGTTCTTGGACACACTTCACTTCCACTCAGAAGACTTTACAGATTTCCTTCATCATTGTATTCAAAGACCATGACTTCTTTATGAGATGCCTCACTAATTACAGTTACCTACATATCAATGATATTAAAAACAAAGACCATTCCCAAGATTTCAAAAGCTTGTTGCTGCCAAATTTCTATGGCCACTCCCACACTTCTGTTCAGCTTCAATCTCTTGACTAAACTTTGTCTTCTCCTTCCTTTGCATGCATACACTCCTCCCAAAGTAGATATCTTTTTCAGAGACCTCATTGTTCAGGCTACAAGCCTCTTCTACTCTTATATGCAAAGCTACTTAACTCATAAATCTCCTCTATAGTTTGCCTGTGTGTCTTCTAGCCTTCCCAAGAACATTCCTGCTCTGATACCAATTGATGGAAGGCTCCTCCCTAAATCCTTCCTTACATGAGGATCATTCCTATTATGCTAGATTATCGGCACACTCTTCTAAGTTAAAAAACCTCTAACCAAGTAGAAAGAAGACACTATTGACCTCCTCTAATCCTCATTCCTCCACCAATGTTGGATCGACCCTAATACTTAACCTTTCAAGCACCTAAACTCTCGACACTCCCCATTATATGAAGAAGTCTTTTCAAATCATGCATTATCATCACTCAAGCACCTGGTTACCATCCAAAAGACTCTCCCCTATGCCTCGAGGGCTATCACTCTCAACTCAACAACAACATGGAAAAGGTTCTTATTCTCAGCGCTTTCACACACTATGTGACTTCAACACATATTCCTTGGCTCTAAACTCTTGCATTCATTAGTCTTAACTTCCACATCAGCATTGGCAATCCTTGTCAATCTCTTGAGCATCCTTCCATCGATTTCCACCATTCGATCAATCCAGAAATGCACAACAAGCGCCCATTTTCAACGTTTAATCATTATACCAATACACAAAAACCACATGATTTTTGTTTATAATTGATTCAATTGCTTCTGCGCACCATACTCAAACACTCTGCATCCTAACAATAGAAATGGAAGAGTTCCTACAACCATATTTTCATTGGATTTAACATGACATTCTCATCGATTCAAATATCATCGTTCGATTCAAGTACTAATTCTCGTCTATTCAAATATGTCCAGCCACATTGACCCAGCCTTTCATATATCTATCTGTGACTTGCGTTTCACACTTAGTGAACTTTGCGTCCAAGACAATAGTACCTTTTTCACCATTTCCAAAACTTAGAGCCAGTACTTTACCTTCACCTTTGAACTATACATAGGTCATTCTTCTTCTCTCTAACGGTTACCTCCAAGTTCTAGGGCTTCTGGAAACGCTTAGTCGACTATAGGTTCTCGGACCAACACTCATTGCCTTCTCACGGTTTCAAATCTTACTTCGCGTCTATCCAAAGTGGACCATTTTCTGTATGTCGATCTATTTCTTAGTCAACCCACAGAGACTCCCTATACCACTAATCTCCTTCTACTCCTCTTTGCATCCTCACTTGTTAGAACCCTTTTCCTTCTAGTCCTTCGAGAGACCTCTCTTACTGAGTTCTCCAAAAGTACACAAAGTCTGAGAAAACTTCTCAGAGAACTTGGAACCCTGAGGTTCTACCCAAGTTCATTTAATGATTGGAATCTCATATGCAGAGATTTTGCCCAGTCCTCCTCTATCGGGGCTTATTTGCACACTGTAGCTATACACATAACTACAATCATTCACCTATAATTATCTAAACATTTACATACAGGATGTAAAGAATCATTTCACACCCAATATCATGAATTTCTTTTTCCATTAACAATAGGACTGTACATGTCTTATCGAGAGCTCTCACCCTCTCTCGTTTCTCTCTGTCCCTCTATTCATATATCTCTCAAGACTCTCTCCAATTTAGTTACAAAATAGTGCCTCTTCAGCTTCCACTAACTTCCTATCTAACAGAACCCTACAAATATGCACACGAACCCAAATTAAGGTCACAACTTCTATTTTTTCGAAAACACTCACTTATGAATCACTCACTCTTAACTATAATATTGAAACTAACCTCTCGAGTCATTCCCTTTCTTTAGGGATATGTTACATTAACTCAAACCTCATTGACACCTACCACTAAGCATATATTCTATCTATACTTATTATGAAATAAAATGCTTTATACATCAGATCTTCTTTTACAAAGGCCCCTTCTTGGGCTGATGTCTAGACCTAAAGGTTTGATTAACATTTAACACATGACCATGAGAGCTAGTGCTCTTAAATCAGACTCCCAAGGTAAAAGAAGAACATGATCTCTTGATCATGAATCTTCAATCTTCATCCTTCCTCCAGCTGCAATCTTCCAGGCTTCCAAACTTTGTACTGTAGAGCTCCACTGCCTTCACTTTCTCTGTTCTTCACTTTACAATCATTTATGCAGTAGATTACTTGCTTAATTTTTCTCTTGTCTTCACTTTACAATCATTTCTCAGTTGCTCTTTTCTCTTCTATAGCTTATGCCACTTCAACTTTCTTCTCATGAGGAAACCACATCTTTGGTATTCCTCCTCCTTCTGTAACAACTCCATCAGTACTACTAGACAGACTTCTATCTCGGCCTTCTCCCTCTCATACTCTTCATCAGTCATTCTTCTACATATGCCATTTGCCTTGGCATATTTTGTCTTCTTTTTGTGGTTTCCTTCTTAGCCTCTTCTATGACTCTTGATAGTCATCTTCTTGAGTTTTCTTTCACTCTTCTATGAGCTGCACTCACAGCTCATCCTCTCTTCAGAACAAAATTGTCTTCTTATATTTCACCATCAGTTGAAATACTAGGTTCTTGGCCACACTTCACTTCCACTCAGAAGCCTTTACCCATTTCCTTCATCATTGTCTTCAAAGACTATGATTTCTTGCTGAGATGCCTCACCAATTACTATTACCTGCATATCATTGACATTAAAAAGAAAGACCATTCCTAAGCTTTCAAAATCTTGCCGCTGCCAAATTTCTGTGGCCACTACCACACTTCTGTTCAGCTTCAATATCTTGATTGAACTTTGCCTTCTCCTTCATTTGCATGTATACACTCCTCCCAAAGTAGATATCTCTATCAGAGACCTCACTGTTCAGGATACAAGCCTCTTCTACTCTTATATGCAAAGCTACTTAACTCATAAATCTCCTCTACAGACTGCATGTCTGTCTTCTATCCTTCTCAAGAACATTCTTGCTCTGATACCAATTGATGGAAGGCTCCTCCCTAAATCCTTCCTTACATGAGGATCATTCCTAGTATACTAGATTATTGGCACACTCTTCTAGGTTACAAAACCTCTAACCAAGTAGAAAGAAGACACTATTGAACTTCTCTAACCCTCACTCTTCCACCAATGTTGGCTCGACCCTAATACTAAACCTTTCAAGCACCTAAACTCTCGACACTCCCAATTAGATGAAGACCTTTTTTCAAATCATGCGCTATCATCACTCAAGCGCCTGGTTACCATCCACAAGACTCTCCTCTATGCCTCGAAGGCTATCACTCTCAACTCAACAACAACATGGAAAAATTTCTTATCCTCGGAGCTTTCACACACTATGTGACTTCAACACATATCCCTTGGCTCTCAACTCTTTCATTCGTTAGTCTTAACTTCCACATCAACATTGACAGTCCTTGTCAACCTCTTGACCATTCTTCCATCGCTTTCCACCATTCGATCAATCTGGGAACGCAAAGGAAGCATCCATTTTCAACATTGAATCATTATACCAATACACAACAACCACACGATTTATGTTTATAATTCATTCAATTGCTTCTGCGCACCATACTCAAACACTCTACATATTAACAATAGAAACGATAGAGTTCCCATAGCCATATTTTCATTGGCTTTAACATGACATTCTCCTCGATTCGAAGATCACCATTTGATTCAAGTACTAATTCTCGTCTATTCAAATATGCCCAGTCACATTGACCTGTCCTTTCATATATTCCCTTGTGACTTGCATTTCACACTTAGTGAACTCTATGCCCAAGACATTAATACCTTGTCCGCCGTTTCCAAAACTTAGAGACGGTGCTTTACCTTCACCTTTGAACTGTACATAGGTCATTCTTCTTCTCTCTTAGGGTTATCTCCAAGTTCTACGGCTTTAGGAAACGCTTAGTCGACTATAGGTTCTTGGACCCACACTCATTGCCTTCTCGTGGTTTCAAATCTTACTTCTCATCTATCCAAAGTGGACCATTTTCTGTATGTCGATCTATTTCTTAGTCGACCCATAGAGATTCCCTATACCACTAATCTCCTTCTACTCCTCTTTTCATCCTCACTTGTTAGAATCCTTTTCCTTCTCATCTTTTGACAGACCTCTCTTACTGAGTTCTCCAAAAGTACACAAAGTCTGAGAAAACTTCTCATAGAACTTGGAACCCTGAGGTTCTACCCAAGTTCAATTAATGACTGGAATCTCATATGCAGAGATTCTTCCCAATCCTCCTCTGTCAGGGATTATTTTCACACTGTAGATATACACATAACTACAATCATTCACCTAGAATTATCTAAACATTTACATACAGAATATAAAGAATCATTTCACACCCAATATCGTGAATTTCTTTTTCCATTAACAATAGGACTATACATGTCTTCTCGAGAGCTCTCACCCTCTCCCATTTCTCTCTATCCCTCTATTCATATATCTCTCGAGACTCTCGTCAATTCAGTTACAAAACAATGCCTCTTCAACTTCCACTAACTTCCTATCTAACTGAATCCTACAAATCTTCACACGAACCTAGAATCAGGTCACAACTTTTATTTTTTTGAAAACACTAACTTATGACTCACTCACTCTTAACTATAATCTTGTAACTAACCTCTCGATTCATTCCCTTTCTTTAGGGATCTGTTACATTAACTCAAAAATCATTGACACCTACCACTAATCATATATTCTAACTATACTTATTAAGAAATAAAATTCTTTATACATGATATCGTTTTTTACAAAGGCCCCTCCTTGGGCTGATGTCTAGACTTAAAGGTCTGATTAACATTTAACACTTGACAATGAGATCTAGTGCTCCTACATCCTTCCTTCATCTTCAATCTTCATCCTTCCTCCAACTGCAATCTTCTAGGCTTCCAAACTTTGTACTGTAGAGCTCCACTGCCTTCACTTTCTCTGTTCCTCACTTTACAATCATTTATGCAGTAGATTACTTGCTTAATTTTGCTGTAGCTTTCATTGGGCATTTGCATTAGGTTCCATAATTCAGCTATGACTATTTCCAATTCATTTTTTTGTTGCAAGATAATATGATCTTCATTACTTTTCCATAGCATTCTGCTGCACTTTATATGTTCATCACTAAATTGCTGATTTCCTTTTCCATCTTTCCTTGCTCCAACCTCTGCCGCAAATACTGCTGTAGATATTTCTCTTGATACTTCTTCCACCCTTACTTCCTGCATGCTTTGATAACCATCTCCCTCTGTAATATCCTTCTCATTTTATCTGCTTGCAAATTTACTTTCAAAAAGTAATTTGTCTTTCAATTTTCTATTTGCAGCAATATAATCAATCAATCTTTCCTGCATACTAGTTAGCACATCATAGAATTGTGAACCATTATCTATTCTTGTCTCTCTTACAACATGATACATTTCTCCTTCATCAACTACAAATTCTTCTTCTTGCTCAAATACTTTCATCTAGTATTTCAAACATTCATTCTCTTCAAACCATCATCAGTATGTTGCCTTTCAGGGTCAACACAACTCTTCTCTACCTCTATCAAAATAGAATTCTGATTTTCTACTTCTGTGACAGTCCCAATTGTCTTTCCAATGGTCTTCTCTTGGCTATTTAAGTAAACCAATTGCTATATGTTCCCAACATCAAAATATTCTTTCATACGAGACACGATTGTCTCATCTTCCTCGGGGATGCTGCCCTTATTAACTAAGAAATCTATGAATTTCTTTTGTTGCAACAACTCTTCTTGGTCTTCATAATAATTTATTTGACAATCTTCCACTTCATTTAAGACAACTCCAAGAGATGGATTGCCTTCTGCAACTCCTGCAAACACAATTAAATTTTCAATTTCAAAACTACAAGACCCAATGGCCTCATTTGATGGTCCAATCATCAAATCTTTCTTTGGTTTCTCCAAGTCTTGTATAGGACTCAAAAAATCCTCACTGCCTTTCTCCTCAGCTTTCTCAAGCATAAAATATGAATGCTTGCTATCCTCCTCTTTCAGTTCTTTGTCATCACCATATGCCAAGCCCTCCTTGTTTTCAGCTCACACAATAGGTTGGAAACCATTAGTTTCACTCTGCTGTGTATGTGCATGTACATGAGACCCAACTGTCCCATTTTCTTCCAAAACAGAATTTAGAATCTGTTTAACTTCCTCCTTCTGTATGACAACATCAACAAATTGTCCCCGTTCATTCATTGTACTTGCAGACATACAAAAAATATCATATTTAAAACACTGAGACCTCTTGGCCTCACTTGAAGTTTCGGTCTTCAAGTCTTCTCCTAGATACTCACTTGCCTTGAGCATCTCATCCTCCCATTGAGAATTTCTCAGTTGCTCTTTTCTTTTCTGTAGCTTATGCCACTTCAACTTTCTTCTCATGAGGAAACCACATCTTTGGTCTTTCTCCTCCTTCTATAACAACTCCATCAGTACTCCTAGATAGAATTCTATCTCAGCCTTCTCCCTCTCATACTCTTCATCAATCATTCTTCTACATATGCCATTTTCCTTGGCATCTTCTGTCTTCCTTTTGTGGATGCCTTCTGAATCTCTTCTATGACTCTTGATAGTCATCTACTTGAGTTTTCTTTCACTCTTCTATGAGTTGCACTCACAACTCATCTACTCTTGAGAACACAACTGCCCTCTTGTATTTCACCATCAGTTGAAATACTAGGTTCTTGGCCACACTTCACTTCCACTCAGAAGCCTTCACCCCTTTCCTTCATCGTTTTCTTCAAAGACTATGACTTCTTGCTGAGATGCCTCACTAATTACTATTACCTGCATATCAATGATATTGAAAACAAAGACCATTCCCAAGATTTCAAAAGCTTGCTGCTGCCAAATTTCTATGGCCACTCCCACACTTCTGTTCAACTTCAATCTCTTGACTGAAATTTTCCTTCTCCTTCCTTTTCATACATACACTCCTCCCAAAGTAGATATCTCTGTCAGAGACCTCACTGTTCATGTAGAGACCGTATTAATTTAAGTCTATTAAATCCATAAATTGAAACAGTAAACTTCTACTTCTACGCAGAAAACTCAGTAATTTCTTTTAATTTAGCATATACGCATGTTAAATTAATTAATGAACATCAATTTCATAACAGAATAAGAATTACTTAATAGAATAATACAAATTTACCTCTTCCTGATGCTAATTTCTTCGTTGACCGGGTTGTCCATCCTGCTGCTTTGCTGCTACCTGATGCGTTGACCGACTCTACCCAAACCGTATTTCCTCCTTGCCATCTAGGAGAAGCCTGTCCAGCTTCCTAACTCCAGGATACCGTAAGGCTATCCTGGCCCCCGTGCCCAAAACCCCCAGTAAACCGGTGCCCCCCTGCCTCTGGTTTACCAAAATCCCCTCAAACAAACTCCTCTCCCCAGAAAAATAATCACCTCTCACCTCCAGTCTTTTCCCCCCCTCCAATAATTCCCCTCCTCCCGAAATCTTCCCCTCATATCCCTCCTTCACCGACCCTTTCCTCCTCATTAATTTCCTTATCCTTACATTCATTATCTTATCCTCTTAGTTAATGTCTTATCATATTATTTTATGTTTCTTATCCTTATATTTAATGTTTCTTATCACCTCCGTATACGTAAATCATTTAAACACATTAAAATTATTAACCTTCTTAAATTTATCACCCATGTCATGGAATGTGATAAGTAATTAATTAATTAATCAAAATTATAACAATTAATTAATTAATAAATATTTAATTAATATTATTATGGCAATCTTTGTTTAATTAAAACCATGTTAGGACAATTAATTACCTAATTAATTTTTCTTAATAATCCCTAAGCATATATTCAACTAGGGTTGTTACATACACCCACCCTTCAGGAAACTTTGTCCCAAAGTTAAGGTATCTTATGGTACAAAGGAAAAGAAACATGGTTCACACATTCATAACAATTAACCGACATTATCAGTAAAGAAGTCAAGAAAACTCATACATACTAGTGTATATGCACAAGAAATGCATGTGTAGCTAGTACATACAAGTCTCGTGCATGTACTAATAATCAAAAACTATCATCCTTTAGTAATTTATGTATGCATCCAATCCAATCAACAAGACTAGTCTTTTATAAAAGACAACAAACCAATCAATT
>ML783584.1:251241-263685 GCA_009831015.1 Picea engelmannii
TTCTCTGATATTTTGTAAATTTGAACTAGACCGTTTCAATGTTTTTGTTCTAATATGGTAGGGTCGTATATATAAATAATATTTTTCTTTCTTCTTATGGTGAAAGAATTGATATCAAGTCACCAGATACTCCAAGGTTTATGTTTCTATTGTCAGAATTAAGTGAAGTTAATTTATTTTTGTCTTCCTTCTCACAGGGTGTTCTTGCGCTATGTGGAATGAATGATGAACAAGGCAAGCATGTTCTTCTTTTTTCTTGTAATGACAACAGTGTGTGCCTTTACGACTTGCCATCGTAAGTACACCTACTCTCAAGTTCATGCTATTGGTTATTCTGCATACTTCAAAGTATTCTTTCAAGCTTTAATAGATCCAAATTCCTAGTCAACTGTATCATGTTATGCATGAATGTTCTCATTAACATTTACAAGTTTTGTCTCAAGTTTAGAGAACGAGGTAGAGTATTCTCAAGAAACGAGGTGCGAGAATTTCAGATTGGACCTGGTGGATTATTTTTCATTGGTGATGGAAAGGGTGAAGTTATAGTATGGAAATGGGATACCCGGACATTGTGAGAGGCTGAAACAACCTTTAAAATTTTGGTTGTAATCAGCGGCAACCTCCAGTTGAAATGATACTGTGGTCACCCCTTCATGTAAAAGTGACCCTCGCTCATGTATCACACTAGTGCATCTCCTCGTGTACTCTTCTCTCTCAACATACTCTAAATACAACCACTCTGCTATGATCCTATTGGTCAATGGAATACTCTCACATCAACAGTGTTATATTTAGGTGGCCCCGGGGACAAGTTTATGCACTGGATGTCACTAATCAAATGATTTTTGATGAAACACATGGAAGTCTCCTTCCTTCCTCCTGTAATCATCTATATCATGTTTTGATTTATCAAGTAAAATATAAGTAATGATATTGCTACATTTTATAGCCCTGCTTATTTTTTTGACTTTCAATTCCACAGGATGGCACTATTTTGGCATGTAATTTTAATTCTGTAGCCAATACCAATGAGCCTACAGCTTCCCTTGTAGGCCATACGTTGCGTGTTGTCTCACTAGTCTCAGGGTAGACAGACTTTACTTTTCTTCCGTGGACCACAAAATAAGAGTAAGGTTTTTTCTTCTTGTCTGCTACCTTTATTTGTTTACATAATAAGATAAAAAAAATTCCCTTTAACTTGTTCGGCTTAGAAATAATAGTACCACGAATAAATATGGTCTTCCTTGCAAGATTTGATGTTTTCTAGAAAACAAAGTATGTCTCTGATTTCAGAGGATTTTATATTTGACATTGTGTAATGCATTTTTTGAATTTGATGCATGCCTTAACGTGCTAAATATTGTACTGAGAGTAAACTTTCATAATTGTTTTTGTCATTTCTGTGCATATTTTGAGCGACATATTTCTTTGCAGGTGGCCCTATTGTTGGTTTTGTTGTTGACAAAGTTCCACAAACTGTGAGATATGTTAGTTTAGGATATCCTTTTGGTGTGGCTGCATCAACACTCTTTGGGAGGCACCACAAAGCTATTTTCCATACAAAACCAAAGCCTTTTGTGATGGTTTCACCATCGTAAAACAACTAAAAATTAAGTTGAATATGGCAGTGGGGCATGTTGGAACACATCTTTGTAACTGAGGTAGGTCATTTTCAAATGGAAGGCCCTTTCTATGATGAATGCATGACAACTTTGATTGATAAGTTCGCCACAACATTGTAGATGAAAAAAGTTGACCAAAGGCAGTACTGCATCCATTCTCTTGGCAAAGCAAAGCCTAGCAAATGAAAGAATGGCACATCTTGTGTGCTTCAGGTGTTGTTTGAAAGTTTTAGATCTATCATACTTGTTAGTGAGGTTGATTTGGCTGAGACAACTATATAGGGAAAGCACTTTTGCAAAGGTATCACACTGTTCAGTCAGGAAACATTTGATTCTTTCACTGTTGGACTTGATTTGATTCTTTATGCCCCTTTGGTACAGTGTTGATTGAGTTAAGGACAATACTGGTTAAATATAGTGTTATTGATTGGCAGTGAGTGTCAATATCTCGTCTTGTTCTCAGTTTCAAGTGTAAATGGATATTTTTTTAAATGTACTTGGTAGAAAATGTTTGAATAATTATGGAAATCTAATGATTATCCATTATGCAAAACTTACATCTATTATCATTAGAGAAACTATTTTTGATAGTACTCAGGCTTTTCCAAAACCCAATTAATATGGTGTCTAGGTTGTGTCAATTTTATTCACTGGTACACAAACAAACATTCATCCTTGGCATGGCCACAACAGTGTTCAGCATGGGGTGAAGCCTGTATGACCATGGGTTTTGGCTAAAAATGGGGATGTGTGTTTGATGAAAAATATGAGTTGTAGAATTAAGCTAAAGCTTATGGAAGTAAGTGGCAGTGACAACTAAATTGTAATTGCAATGATGTTGTCGAAGTATGTGTTTGTACTGAATGAGGTCCGCTTTCAGAAAACATTTGTTGTTGATACCTTAGTATTGAATTTCAATTTACTATTTCAAACTTTAGTATATACTATTTTTCTTAGTACTATTTAGATTGTAGAATGATGAATCTGAATCAATGTATACAACATTTCATTTCTGAATCCAAATCTAAATCACATCTTTATCATTCACAAATTTGAATTTAGAATTTACACTGCACAATGATGAATTTGCATGGGATGAATTGTTATTGTTGGGATTTTATCATTTCTGTTTTTTATTTTTATAAATTTAGAGACCCCGCTCCCCATGCTAGGGACCTCGACATCCCCCTTGTCCCCTAAGAATTTACCTAAAATTTGGTTGTTATCTCCACATGTCCCCCATGTTTGTTTCTTTGCTCCCGCGTCTCGGTTACTTGGTGGAGCATTGATTTGATCCCTCTCATGCTTGATGGATCCAGGGTTAAGATGGATTGATTCTAGGTTTATATATTTTCTACAGGTTTTACTTTCATCTAGTGAATTGAAGAACCTAAGGAACAAACATAAGGGTCTTGATTTCATTTTTGATTATTTAAAAACAATTTTCCATTTCTTTGAACTTGTCAGCTTTTAGTTTTTCATCTCATTCACTCTTTACAATATTGCCTTGACCTTAGCTTGAAGCTTGATCGTTATTCCTAGATCCGAGTCCAAATTTTAAGGATAATGTGAGATGGGGAGAAAATGCAGAGTCCCTCAGCCTCACAGAGGTTAGGATCCATGTTAGTTGTACCATCAAAAGAGCCATAGAGAATGGAAGTTTCTAAATCTTGTGAGGATTATTCCTTTTTTCCTTCCCCTGCTTCTTAGATTTTTCAAAACTCAGAACCCTCTCTTAGCCTATAAAAAGAAATGACGGGCCAAAAATCCAGAAAAGAGGTCAGAATTTTGGGATTCTCAAATTTGATGGGGTTGTGCTTACATAAAGGTGATGAGATCATGTCTACATAGAATTTTCTCTATGCCAAACTAGTCCTTGTCAAAGTAGTGTATATATGCAACTATCTATGTAGACTCTCCATTTAAATTAGATGAGCAACAACTAATGAATAATTGCAGATAACTTTGTTAGGCATGACCCAAATGACAGTTCGACCATGTCAGTTTTGGCTGCATGATGGTAGAAACTTGTTAGGACCGGATCTTAGAGATATTTTATGCACTCTTATGCTCTTGCAATCTCTTGCAATGCATAGAGAATACCATGACCATGATATTACATGCTTGGATGTTAAGACAAGAAGCAGTGCGACACGAATAGGGATATTTGTCAAGTTGGAATTGCAAGTGCAGTTTATTTCAGGTTGTAGGATTACAGTTTACTGCCAAGTAAATGTCCAAGTTAAGTCAACTGGAATAGATTTAACCTATAATGACAAGAGGAGGTTAGCGAGTATAAACTAAAATGTTGCAAGAACCTTTTCTTCTTATATTGTAGGCCTCATGTTTTGGGAATGGTTTTTGTCAGAGTATATAAAGATTCCGACCAGTTAATACAAATGAATATAAAGATTTCTGGAATAGTTAGTATCTCACAATAATAGAAATTAGTCGATCAAGAAAGTCTTCCACTTAATGATAAGATGATTTTCTTTCATAACTATGAAACTGGAACATATCCTTCATATTTTCTAATTGTACCTAATAAATAACAGGGGATTTCTTGTAGTGAATGAAACAAATGTTTCTCAACCTTCATTGGCATACAAGAAAGCATAACCAAAATCCCAAGTTAGATATATATATATATATATAGTATGGTTGGTCATCTCACTTCTCTTCCTTCTCAACAACAAAAGAGATTTGTTTTCGGGGGTTTACAATCACGTCTCTAATTCAGCAATCGCAGAACACTCTCACAACTCTAAGCACCTCATCTACTTTGACAAAACCAATATTCTTGCCTCTTCCCACTTCTACCAATCTCGTGTCATTCCAGAAGTGCCCGAAATCGAAAAACATCCAAACATTTTCAATCGTGATGTTAGGGTCATAACCCACACGTAGGTAGATCAATATATTCGGATGTAATAAAGGTCAATATTAATAAGGCCTTTCAATAAAATAAAATAAGGAGGATGTAAGAAGACCTAATAGAAGCTTCCTCTTCTAGAAGGATCTTCCTCTAGATGCTTCTCTTGATAGACATATTTAGTATAAATAAGGGTCGAGGGTATGAAAACCCTAGCTTGGAGATTATTGTAACAGAGCGTTGCTCGACTGGAGGTTTCCCCTTCAAAGAAGCCCGTGAACATTGCTTTATGAATCAAAGTGTTATTTATGTTGTTGTTCTTATATCATTTATGTGTTATTGTGGAGATTATGCTGGTTATATTACTGCTATTCTGCCATTTCTAGCATTTTATTTATGTTCTGTATACTTTTTATATCTGGTATATTACAAGTGGTATCAGATAACTTTCCTTGGAAAAAATTGTGGGAATTTGTTTTCCAGGGTAGAGACGTATTCCGACATCTTTAAGCCACAGAGATCTGTCGTTACGTGCATAAACCAACGGTTGAGGGATTCATACACACAGGAAATACAAGTGGTTCTTAAGCGCACATCTGTTGGCCACCCTTGTGACCCATGTTGGTACCTCTTCGAGTGGTAGCGCATCAGAAAGCACTTGTGTACGGATCAAAGTAGATTTTCTGAAGCCCTCTTTAGATAAACCGATCGGTCGCCTGACTGCTATAGTGCCACCGAGAACAACACTCGAGAAGATACTCTCTAGTACCTGGGTAGTCGGGTAGTACGGATAAGGGTACAGTCTATCCTCCTTAGTTAGTGCCTTGAGATATTGGGTTGAGTACTACTATTTGACCCCGCACATATATCAGAGAGTTATAGCACAGGGAAAACCCTTGTCTGTAGAACCCTTGAATACCTAACCTTTGGGAGACATAAACATAAACAAATTAAAACAGAAAAGATCTATTGCCGCACAACTGTGTTCGGGTTTCCAAGTAAATACACATTTATTTTTGGTTAAGAATTTGGGGATTTCATTGCTATAGTAGTCTTCAGACCAGAGTATAACTCGATAGGTGTCAAAAAAAAAAAAAATTTGGAATTTTTTTCACCATTATTTGAGACCTATTCCATTGGATTCATCTCTTCGCCCTTATCAAATTCATCCATATCATTTTTCGGAAAAAAAATTTGACCTCGCCCGCCCCTTTTCAGTTCACCCATCCTCATGGCCCATACCCATAGCCAAGACCTGGAAGCTCGCTTCAACACCTTGCAATCTGGTTTCCTCGAGACCCAAAAAGAAGTGAAACAACTCAGTGCTACTGTTTCCTCCATCTATTCATCCATCAATACAACCATAAATACAACCATGCAGTCCTCAATGGAGGAAGTCAAACAAGAATTAACCACTTAGCTTGAATCTGTCTTTCCATCACTCTGCACCAAACTGAAGATCCCTACAAATGACCCTTTCTCTGATGCACCTCCAAAGATTGAAGGTGAACATTCCTCCCATTCCCATACCTTTTAGCTCCATCACTTTCAACGTGACTTACTCCTTCCATGGGTATATGTGACCAAATTTGATGGCTCAGACCCCACTGGTTGGGTCACCCAAATGGAACATTATTTCTCTTTATACAACATTACAGATGACTTGGCCAAACTCTGATATGGTGTTCTCCATCTAGATCAAGAATGTTGGCAATGGTGGTAATGGAGAAAAAATGTCTGTCAAGGGTATATTGCTTGGACCCAATTTGTGACTGAGATTTATGAATGCTTTGACACTGAAACCAACCATTTGGGCCGTTTGACAAAGTTGAAACAATCAGGAATAGTAGAAGACTTCATAGCTTCCTTTGAGTGCTTGGCTTTTCGAATAGAGGGCATGACTGATGCTTTCTTTCGAGAGTGTTTTATCAGTGGCCTCAAGGAGGAGATTCAGGCCCATGTCCTCATGGATCGACCTTCGAGTTGGGTGGAGGCTACTAAAAAATCTAAAGAAGCACAACAGGTTGTATCCTCTCAAAATTGTAAACCCTCCTTTACCCCTCGCCCTAAACCTGTAAATCCCACTACTCCCTCCGCCCCATTGAAGATCCAAAAATTGACCAGGGCTGAAATGGCTGAACGCCAACTCAAAGGCCTTTGTTATAATTGTGATGACAAATATTTCCCGGGCCACAAGTGTAAGGAACAAAATATTTTTATGGCCATCTCTGAGGATATTTCAGAAGAGGATGTTGAAACTGCCCTTGTGCATGACTCACCTGAAATCACTGACATAACCCCTCCCTCAGACCCTCCCGAAGTGGAACCGATCATTTCCCTCAATGCTCTCACTAGCTTCTCCGCCCCCCAAACCCTTAAGTTAATCGGTTACATAGAGCATCGGAAGGTCATCATTCTGGTTGATAGTGGAAGCACCCATAATTTTATTCATCGCCGCATTGCCCAAGAAACTCATTTCTACATCCATTTTGTCAACAATTTCCAAATCATGATTGCCAATGGTGGTTCCATGAAATGTGGAGGGCACTGTGAAAATGTGTGTCTCCAAATTGGTGACTACCACCTAAAATCCTATATGTTTGCTATCGACATGGGTGGTTGTGACATTGTGTTGGGTACAGATTGTCTAAGGAATTTAGGTCCCAATATCATGGATTTTAAGGCATTAACCATGCAATTCAACCAGGAAGGCCACCAATATAAATTCCAAGGCATCACGACTAGTTCACCTGAGGTCATTAGTTCCCATCGCATGGAAAAGATGCTCAAAAAAGTTCATTCTGGTGTCATTGCCCAACTCCATGCCATACAAGCAACAGAGACACCCCCGGTGCCAAAAGACCTCCAAGCCCTCCTTTATAAACACCAAATGGTATTTTCCACTCCCCAAGGACTCCCTCCTTCCCAAGGTGTTCATGATCATTCCATTCCCCTTGTACCCAGAAGCCTTCCTCCCAATAACCGTCTGTATCGCCACCCCTTTTCACAAAAAAATGAAATTGAGAAAATGGTCCAGGAACTCCTTACTACAGGCACTATCCTCCCTAGTACAAGCCCTTAATCTTCTCTTGTAGTCATGGTCATGAAGAAAGAAGGTTCTTGGAGAATGTGTCCTGATTTCCGTGCCCTCAACAAACTGACCATCAAAGGCAAATTTCCCATTCCTGTCATTCATGACCTCCTGGATGAATTGAGTGGCGCCCAAATTTTATGGTCCTTATACAGTTCTCAAGCATGTGGGACAAGTTGCCTATCGGTTAGCTCTGCCCAGTCAGTCAAAGCTACATCCTTTTTTTCATGTTTCATTCTTGAAGAAGGTGATTGGAACTAGGTGCCAAATTCAAACCAACCTTCCCGAGTTAGCTAAAGAAGGATCCATTTGGCTACAACCAGAAGCAGTTTTGGACTAGTGTGAGCGTCGCCTGCATTAGCGAACCATCAAGGAAGTGCTAGTCCAGTGGAAAGATACAACTCCAGCAGATGTCACTTGGGAACCTGTTAACTCCTCAAATAAATCGGTGGATTTTATTTGATTTTTAGATGATAGGTTGTGTTCCAAATTTAATTTCTAAATTTTTGTAAATAGGTTAGAGAGTCTGTATTTCGAAAATAATCTCAAAATAAATGTTGATTTTGGTTCGGTAAAATATCAGGTTTCGGTGGTTTAGGCGAGCCTCCAGTGTGCTCATTAACCACCGAAAGTGTTCATTTTTTGCAGATAAGGGGTCGAAGAAGAAGGCAAGTAACCACCGAAAGTGTTTGAATGGGAAAAATGAAAGCTCGTGCTTTCGCATGAGCCAGATGTCAAAATTCGGCGCAATGATTAGAAATACAACCGCCGAAAGCTCTCCATGAGGGAGATGATGCACATTCGTGGCGTCCATCCGAAAGGTTCGAAGCACCTGTTCCTTATCCATTTCATTGATCATTTCAAATCCACACAGAGCGGTGATTGGCAGGTATGATTTCACGGAGCTACCCTCCATTTCAGTGGCAAGTATGTCAGCCATCATTACCAGGTCATTCCTTCATCTGAAAACTCGATGAGTTATAATGAATCCCGAAGATCGTTGAAGACAACCACAAGCTCGCGATTTTATCAACAAATCATATTTTCAAAAAATCCTGATCCCGCTTTCTCTGGAAAGTGTCAAAGGGTCACCAAGTTCAGCAATTATCCCGAGTCAAGGAAACCTGGTTGGGTTATCAGGTAAGATCGGAAACTATTCTCTTTCAAAGTTTCAGAAATACAAATGCCCCCCCGAAAATCTAAAGTTTCGGCACTCCTCAGCTAGATTGTCATCCGAAAGAGGATCAGGGTTTTAGTGAATTCATTAATCCGATGCTTTTGTCACCCGATTTCACTGGTTTTTCATAAGTGATATCGATTGTATTCCTAGTTCCTAGAGCCATTGCCTCCCGAACACCTTGTTTCCCATAGTTTCAGGCATAGTCAGCATCGAGCCATGTCAAAAGTGAGTCCTGCTTTGAGATCCGAGGTGGATGGCATGTGGTATTTTGAAGCTCATCCAGAGGTAGCTGAGTGTTTTAAACAGACCGGAGTTTTCACATACTGTGAGAAATTGAAAACCTTTCACCAACAAGTGGCCGAAGCCTTTTCCCTCTCCTATGATGGAAGGATTGCTAAAATAGGCAGGGAGGAGATTATTATAGACGAAGCAGCCATTGCTGAATACACAGGGTTATCCAGAACGAGGGACTGTTGGTTTAAAACCTCCTCACCTTCAAATGTCGAATTCAGGTCGTATTTGTTACCAGTGCATAAAGCTTTGACCTAGAAGAAGGATATTCCCATGTCCTATCTGGAACCAAAGTGGCAGTCACTGTTGAGGTAAATTTTGGTATATATTACTTGTGAGGGGTGCTACAACAGGGTAATGTATTACCATTTTAAACTTCTGAATCATTTCACAGGCAGAGGACTGATAAACTTGCATTATTTCTTTCACAAAACCCTGGCAAAGATGGCAAGACAAGTGAAAGCCCAGCCTTCTAAGGTCATCAGCAGATTATCACATCAAGGTTTGATTACTCTTCTGGTGAGAGAATCTTTGCAGAGGAAACACATTGAGTGGGGTTTCTTTTTTTTTTGGAATTAATTTCAGACAGAAAGACCAACAGAGGCACAATCCAAGAAAACTAGATGCAGAAAAGATCCTACTCCCAAGAGTAGTCACAGGAGGAGGAAAGGAATCTCAATGCCCAGAGATTCTATAAAAGAATCCCCTAGCAAGAAGGAAGGAATCAAGAGGAAATTACAGTTTGAAAGTAAACAGTCTAAAAACCCTGCCACAGGAAAAAACCTTCTCAATCTACCTTATAGTGACTTTGAATCAGAGCAGGGGGTGGCAAAGAAACAGGATAACTTGCAGATCAAATAGGATGCAGATTTTCATTCAAAACTACCTTCATCTAGTTTTCTAGAGACCCATAAGCAACCAAAAGTAGAAGCCTCCTCAAGCAGGCCTAAGAAAGGTAAGACAAAGAAAATCAACAAGCTCCTACAAGAGATTTATGAGATGGAAGTCCTGGAGAGGGTAATCAAAAAAGAAAACACAGACCTCACTAAGAGAAATGCTGAACTGTTCAAAATGAATCAAACTCTTAAAGAAAAACATGACAAAATCAAAGATAGAAACAAATATTTGATCAGAGAAAATATGAAATTATACAGGCAGCTCAGGATTCTGAGGCTCAAGCTAAAGGAGTTTGAATCACCTGAAGAGAAACAAACTAGGTTGGACACTTTGGCTAATTTATCCACAACTATAATGGATGTACCAGAACCCCCTACACAGTCAGCAAAAGTTCGTAGGTCTGCACGAAACAGGGCTGCAACATCTAAGAAAGTTTGAGTATTAAAAGAGGATTCAGGATGAACATTTTTGCAATTTTGAAACTCTTCAAAGTTTAACTTTTGGTGGTTTAGGCGAGCCTACGATGTGCTCATTAACCACTGAAAAGAGGTGCTTTCGGTGGATAACTCACCCAGAAAATTTCCCAGATAACCACCAAAAGCATGTGTGTCCAGAATGGGACGAGTTTTTACACAGATCAAGTATTTTCGAGATGAAAAGATTCAGGATCGTTTCAAATGAATGTCTAATGAATTATCAAGTCCAGCTCAGCAGTTATTTTTAACAAATTGTGAAGAAAGGAGTTATTTCAAAGGTTTATGGACTTTTTTGATTAGGACAGAAAGTAGGACTCTTGGCCACATCAACAAATTCGACTTAGTCTCTATTTGAAGGTCATCATTTAGCCTTGGGAGGATGTTCTGTACTACACCAACAATCAACAGAGATAAATCTGGGATTTGCCTCATTTTGGGGAAGCATCCCACTTCTTTTGCAACTGAATTTTGACTTACTATTTTTAGTATATCTGATCCTTGTTTTTAGGATCCTAGAACTACTTTGTAAAGCTATAAAGCTTAGAATAGAAGATGAACCAAGGGTTCGATTTTGGGTTCTACATGCTGCTACTGTAACTAAGACTCATTCTTAATATATGAAACATTGCAAGCTTCCTTCATTTGTGTTTTCAGACCTTCTTCTCTGTTCTCTGATATCTTATGAGTGAATGTTCTTTATTGATGCTTATTCAATCTACATGTGACTGTCATCTCACTAATTGATTGACTAAGTTGAGAATCATAAGTTTTTTCCTTAGTTTTTAAACCCATTGTGCTTATTGTTTATATGAGTATAATCTGGTTCAACAACTACCTTCTTTTCTATTTGATCAACCTTGTCTGATTGCATTCTTAGAAGGCCTTGTGATTGTTTGATATTACTAGACAGTCCCAAAGACACAGTCCAGCCCCTAGATATTCATCTTGATCCAAAAACCACATCCATTATTGAGAAAATTGCTTCAAAAGAGTTAGTTACCAGGCATCTCCGACTTACATCCTAGGAGAGTTTCCTGGAGTGATAACAGAACCAACTACCATTCTACAACAGTTTCCACATCTCAAGCCTTGAGGACAAGGCTATTTTTAAGGGGACGGACATGTTAGGGTCCTAACCCGCACATAGGTAGATCAATATATTCGGATGTAATAAAGGTCAATATTAATAAGGCCTTTCAATAAAATAGAATAAGGCGGATGTAAGAATACCCAATAGAAGCTTCCGCTTCTAGAAGGATCTTCCTCTAGATGCTTCTCTTGATAGACATATTTAGTATAAATAAGGGTCAAGGGTATGAAAACCCTAGCTTGGAGATTATTGTAATAGAGTGTTGCTCAACTTGAGGTTGCCCCCTTGAAGAGGCCCGTGAACATTTCTTTCTGAATCAAAGTGCTATTTTTGTTGTTGTTCTTATATCATTTTTGTGTTATTGTGGAGATTACGCTGGCTATATTACTGTTATTCTGCCATTTCTAGCATTTTATTTTTGTTCTGCATACTTTTTATATCTGGTATATTACATGTGAAGATGGCTACAAACTTAGCCAATCATGGAAACCTACTATTCATCACATTTTTCACTAGTGGCTTCTGGCCTGTCTAATTTACCTTCGCTCATTTCTTCCCCTTTTCCCAACCAACAAACCCCCCTAATTTTTACAACAAAAAAAATTAATCTTATTAACTCCTCTCAATCAGGTGCCACCACCCTCCCCCCTATCAAGCTTTCTTACTCACAATTTCTCTCACCATTTTCATTCTTGTATTTTCTTTTCTCGTATCATTCTCAAATTAATTAATTGACTTATTAATTATCCTCCTAATCGTCCCTTGCACCTTTATCACAAGTTACAATTTCTCTCACCCTTTTTTCATTCTCTTAATTTCCTTTCTCATATCTTTTATCTTTTATTCTCACATTAATTAATTAACCGATTAATTATCCTCCTAACCCTCCCTTGCATATTTATCACAATTTTCCTTGCAAATGAAC
>ML783584.1:263705-323594 GCA_009831015.1 Picea engelmannii
TTCTAGCTCTCTCAAATCGTTTTATTTTTCAATTTTATTTATTTTTATTCTTAATTCTAATTATCTCCAAATCGCCATACCTAATCTTTTTAAATCTCACATTAATATAAAAATTTAATTATTTTTTTTTACCTCTCCATTTCTTCTTATATCTAATTAATTCCCAACAACAAATTCTTGCCCATAATCTTGTTAGTCCTCACATCAATTATTTATTAGTTCTCTTATTTAACCCAATCCTAATTTCTAGATCTTATTAAATTATTTCCCAATGGTCCTTTTTAAGGATCATCAAAATAAATTATTAATTATTTTATTGCTTTACCTTCCATCTCCTCCTATAAATCATCAACAACGACACTCTCTTCATTACCATTAGATATTTACTTGTCCTTGATAATGGGTGGAGTGTCCACTCGAAACGTCGGGCGTTTCATAAACTCTTACACAATTTTCTCGAGAAAGTTTTAGCTACCATAAGGGCACTAGAGCTACAGGTCAAGGTCAGGTGAGGAGAGAGAGAAACTAATTATTGGAGTCTTCAATCAACATGAAGGAGTCGATGCGTTGTCTTAGAGGGTACACCCATAAAGGATATATAGTCTAATGTTGCAAATATAATTTCAAGGAATATGTTGCCAAGGGAAAGTAAAAAACACTTATCGAAAATATAGGAGAAAATATTTGTAAGCATAAACTTGGACCTAAAAATTTGGAAAAGAGTTGAAATTCAACAACTTGAAAAACTTAGAAAATTTGGAAAATATCGGGAGAATCAAAGATATTTACAATACATAGATAATTTCTTATTAAAATTCCCACAAAATCAAGGATATATTGGATTGAAGAGTTACAACATGGGGTTGCCTACCTTTGTAGATCTAAAAACAAAAATCTATTAGGAACATGAATGTAAACAAAAAAAGGAAATGATGGTTAGTATCGATCGAGAAGATTCAAGGAAAGAAGCTAAGTTGAGGTCCAGTAGAAATGGAAGAAATGTGAAGCTAGACAGAATGGATGATATCCTTTACCCAAGCTAGTTCCTTTTTTGATTTTACCTTTTTGTTCTTTTGCAGTCTCCATATCTATGCTTATACAACCAAACATTCTAAAATCATGTTAACATTGAGCGTTTGATTATGTTATTTTGGTTTTTGTAACTTTGTTAATAGTGTTTCCCTCGACCTAGTTGGTAGGACAAAATCCTTAGGATTTATAAAGAAGTATGGTGTTCTTTATGTGTTTTGTAATGTTGGTAAACTATTGTTGAAGTGGGATAAAAGGATTGGAGCCTTGCGATTGAAAACATTTGTTATAATGTTGGTAAACTATTCTTGAAATGGACTAAAAGGATTGATGCCTTGGGATAAAAAATGAATATTGGCTCTTGTGATGTATACTCTAATAGTTAGAAGTGGAGAATTTTTTTGGAATATAAATAAAGCATTGTTTTCAACAAAAGAATGTAAGGGTCACTATTGAACAAAAACAAGATGACAATATTCTAAAATGATAAGTGGTTAACCTCATGAAAACCTAATATTCATAAGCATAGACAAAAAAAATATGTAAATATGCAAGGTATTATTGGAGTAGAAGAATCAATAACTTGTCCATTGTGATGTCGTCTAACATTAACTTTGAGCAATTATAATGACAATGACCCATTGATAAGGTACCGAAAAACCCTATTATTTGTTTACGTGTGTGAGGCCAGATCTAGCTTCTAATTTCTAGGATTTATTGTCCATAAGATGGGTTCCTATTTAGAAAAAAAAAAATCCATTAACCTTATTGAATCCCTACTTCAATGCAACAATGATGTGACCAACTTGCTTGATGTCTTCATTTCTACCCCTCATTATTTCCATTCCCTAGTTCACCAATATTTTGAGATTTGTATTGAGCTTGTAACCGCAAGAAAGTGTTATATCATTTAAAGTCCAACCATAGAATAGAATAATATTATCTCAGGGATGATTCTTCCAATAATTGCAAAAGCATACACTAGATCAATGGTCACTGCTCCATCCAAAACTATGAATACATTGTAACCCCTTGCTAACAATCCAACGGTGAAAATATGCCTAAGTTTATAGTAATATAAGCTTGTGATAGGAGCTTTTTTGTTTAGCATCACCAATGATTCTCAATGAAGGCCATCGATTATTGAAATGGCACTAATGGTTGGCATTCGTCGCAACAATATCTTGTGCAATATTCTTGGATATGAACTTGCCTTTCAAAGTAGGGATATTCGAGGGTGTTGAATCCGTTTTTGCATTAAAATCAACAATTTCACCCATCCAGAATTGTCACTTCAACAAGGATTGTTCATTCGTATTACGATGACGGAAAACCAGAAAATATTGAAATCTTAGAGCGTTTATCATTCTTGTTTGAAAAATGGTACAAACTATTTTTTCTTGGAAAAACATTCAGATACTTTCCCAATCCAGGGATGGTATTTAGTGTAAAGTAAACATGCATGCACTAGTGCATTTGACTACAAGGGAATCGAACCTAGAACTTGCATAATGTGCCAAATTAATGGTCGCATACATATACCAACTTTGAATGAATATTATTCTCTCAAATTAATTTTTATATAGTTATTTCTTTGAATTTTGATAAATTGTGTACTTTTAAGTGATAAGATCCTATTTTATGGATCACAACACTTATTTATAATTACTGTGTTCATTGTTCGTCCTCTATTTAAGTCTCCATATGCCATTCCCTACATCATTTTTGATGGTAGAGTTCCATAATTGGGGAGCTTGGCATGAATATGTTTAATTTTTCTATAGTTGTTTCTTTGAATTGTGATAAATTATTTATACTTTTAAGTGATGAGATCCTTTTTTGTGAGTCAAAACACTTATTTATAATTATTGTGTTCATTGTTTGCTCTCTATTCAAGTCTCCATATGCCATTCCCTACATCATTTTTTATTGTAGAGTATCCATAATTTGGGAGATTGGGATGAATGTGTAAGTCATTATTTATTTAATTAATTCATTTCTACTCACTTGACTCACTTATGGAAGTTTGGTGCCGATGCAAGAGAATCCTTGGTCTCAAGAAATAAACATCACCCAAAATAAGTTAAAATTTACTTTTGTAGATAGCATAAGGGAAACCTTTGTTGTATAAAACATAAAAAAATTGTTGTAAAATACATTGCTACGAAAACTTTGCTATAGAAGTGCCTTTGTTGCGGAAACCATACACTACAAATCAAGACCGCGTAGGATGAGACAATTTTGAAACAGTACCAAAGGTGGCTAGTAGTCAATGTGGAGAGATACGAAGGGACACGTGAGGCAGTTGAGAGGCTAAAATTGTTTTATCTTCAAACAAAAATGAAGCGAGGGAGGGAGGCTTAAAGAAGGGGGCCAACAGAAGAGAGATGGATTCAATTCAACGATTTGATTTCCAAGACCTTGGACAAAGAGTTATTTCTAGAACTCAAGAACATAGGATTTCAATCTTAGAATAACGAAATCGAAGGGCACGACTTCATAACGATAGAGTGAGAGGGAAGTAAACGCGATCAGGTTGATTCCAAAGCATCAGAATAGAGGAATGCGCTCAGATTATAAGCCATGGAAGTAAAAATGATTTTCAAACTACCTAGCATTGTAGACAGGTTTAGAAGAAATAATGGAATTAGATACTAAAACTGTAAGAGTGATGAATGAACTGATTTCCTATTGAGTTAATAAAATATTCAATTCTAATTATGTTGATGTTGCCTCTTATATGAATTATTTCATTGTCAATTCCTCATTGTATATGTTTTAGTTTATTTATGGGAAACAATAGAACGTTGGTAGTTGTGTACTCTGAAAGTAGATACATTGTTTTTGTAGCTGAGTTTAGGTGACAGGACGTAGGGCCTTTGCGTCAGGTGGTATCAAAGCTGGTTAAGCTCTCGAGGATTGGTTTCCTGATAGTGTTCATGTATAACACGTGGTTGTGGAAGATAAGTTGTGAGAAACAAAGACCGAAAGTAAGGTCTATGGACATTAATATAATTGAAGACTACGAGAGAAGTTTGGAGAATGTCGTTGCAGAGAGGAGTAGCCCGAGGAGGTGCGAGGAACCAAGAGTTGGGGGAATTGAGGAGGAGAATAGAAGAGTTAGAGGAAAGAAGAATTGGGGATGTTGAAGTAGACTCAAAATCATAGGATGAGATATAGAAGAATGGGATGATGATGAAGGAGACTTGACAGTGTGTCTCATATCATTTTTGAAGGATAGATGTAGCACAAGGGTAGAAGTTTCTTGCTTCGATGGTAGTTTTAAAGATGAGGCTCTCATTGATTGGATATGGGATATCTAAAGGTACTTTTAACACTAAAATGTTCAAGATTATAATCGAGTTCATTTTTCAACAATGAAATCAAGAGGACATGTTGCATTTTGTATAGAAAGAAAGAGTGGAATATTTACATGATAATATTAAGACTTGGAGAAAATGGCGAGTAAAATAAAGGAGAAATTCCTACCTATCAATTGCCACCAAAGTTTATGTAGGCATGTATAGAAATCAAGACATAAAAAGACATATGTTCAGGAGTACACTAAAGAATTTTTCAAATTGTCCCTAGGATCAGGACTAAAATAACTAAAATACCAAAGGGTAGATAGGTATATTAATGGACTAAAGTTTTAGATAAAAGATGAAATGAGCACACATTACTTTCATAATGTAGATGACTCCTATCAAATCAATCTAAAGGTAGAAGGGCATTGTCTAGCTGTTCTACATTTTGGTCTTTTTCGTCGAAATCTGACGACTTAAATCTGGACAAAATCACATTTTTTTGTTATTTAAATTGCATTTCCGAATGCATAAATGGATTTAGCATGGTTATTCTATAGGCATTCAATGTGTTTTCCATACTTATAATTGTTTTCTTTATATGTTTGATGATTCAAGGAAACATGTTTTTATTTCCTTTCACTTTGTGGCATGACTTAAGCATTTTCACCTTTCAGAATCTACTATGTTTGTTTTATATTTTCGTTGGAAAGAATTATTTGTGTTCATAAAGGGAAATGAGCTATACGTAGCTAAGAGAAGATAAAAATGGTTTATACACTAGGTTCCTATGTGTTCATTGTAGGAGACCCATTAGAATGAGACTAACATTCCGCTAATGAAATTATACATTTGACGTCAAGACTAAAATAACATTACATGGAGCCTAGATCATTCTAACTACATTCATAAATTCCTTAATGAAATTTAGTCTTTGATCGCATAATAATGTGAGAGCTCAAGTGGTATTGGTCATTGACACACCCTTGATTGTAAAGCATGCAAAGCAAAACTGGAAAGAATATGTTGAGGTGCATGTTTCTATATGTACTAGGTGAACATGAAGGGAGAAACAATCTATGAATCATGATTAGACAAAGAGTTATCAAGAATATTAATATTATGTGGACATTTTGAAAAATAAAAAATGGTGTTATGATTCGTTTTAATGTTTTGCGAGAGTAGCTTATTATCTTTCTCTTATACAGATTATTCACTTTGATTGCATGTCATATTGAAAAATGTAGAGATCCATGCACAAAATATGCTAATGTGGATGCACTGCAACCATCCTTTAAACGCTTTAAGCACGTTGAGGTAGAGATTGTCGAGGTTGTTTTTTTAGGTAGTGCTTCAAACAACTAGTTTCATTGTATTTCTATTTTGTATCAAGGGGGATGGTTAGGTCCCACATAATTTGTAAAAATTAATTGTATACCAAGTGTAGTAGTAGAAATTAAAATGTGTTTCAAACTTTGGCTGAGTGCCCAATTGTGTATTGCAAACATTTTTGAAATCATTTCTACATTTGATCTCTAAGCATGATAGAACTTAGTAGAATGCAAGAATTTGTGTTGAGTAAAGTTAGAAAACTAGCTAGGATTTTGTTTACAAGGTGTCATGGTGCAAGAGTACATGGAAAATATGAAGTGAGTGCAAAATCGTCTAGGAAATTTTCTTCTTAGTTATGTGTCTTTTAACTTTTTTATTAGCGAACAAAAATATAATGGATAAAGGTGATCTCTCTCCATTAGAAAGGGGTACTTTCTAGGTACAAATGGATGATCAAAGAGGAATTCATGCATGGAATGTGACCTATCAATAGTCTTATACATTTGGAGTTATTGATGGACAAAATTGTGTGCCCTCCTATTACGGAACATCCAATGTTGAACTTGAAAACTTTCATAATTGATGAGTCGGTGATAAAGAATCCATAATAGAAGTGGTAGAGAAAATATCAATATCTCTCGAACCTTATATAAGTGGTGGTCACGATCCGTACATATACAAAGTTTGTGGTGAAATACCCCCAAAACTGATAGAGGGATATGCAAGAGTGTACTATAAGAACCCAGACAAACTCAACCCTTGATGCTTGGAGCGTTGGATGGAGGAGGGACAAATTAGGTTTCTTTTTCCAAACATGTAAAATAAGTATATTACAGTTTATTGAATATATTTTCATATTATTTATATTGTTTTACAATATAGTAAAATATTTGTCAAATGCTTTACAAGGTTTTATAATTTAGTTAAAGAGTCACCAAAATTTTACATTATTTTATAATTTAGTGAAACATTCACCAAGATTTTACAAGATTATATAATTCAGTGAAAGATTTTCCAAAAAAAACATTTAACATATCATATTAGTGATAAAATAGCCTTCAAATTTTCCTATGTATCATAGGGATTCACCCATTTATTATACATATAAAATTACAGGGGGTTCTTAAAATTTTCCCCATGGTGCATTGATGTGTCCAAAGGAAACTGGAAGCATTCTTTACATATGATTGTCTTTTGCCCCAACTATTTCGTATTGTTTTACAAATGGCTAGATGATCTGCTAGATGGATTTTCCACAACAATCACATCTTCAAGCAACAATTGGTTTTTTCATGGAGAGGGAAAACATAAATGGAATTAAAAAATGTGATCAAGAGTGGTAGGACTAGCTATTATTTTGAAGACACTGCTATATAATGCTCATCCAAGTTTATATCCCTAAATTCTTAGGCTTTTTGTGGGATTGGATGGAAGTTTCTTAGCATTTATCAGACAATTGGCTGGATGATCGACAATTTTGGGGAGAGATTTCAGTTGCGATGTTTTTCCAGATCATTCCTTGGTTTCTTGACAGGTAGAGTTTGATATGATGTTATTCCTTACATTCTTGATTTTTGTATGCCATTTATTATAAACCGGGGTGTTTAGCCACTTTATGTACTAACATTGGATTATGCTATGTGGGAAGCATGAAAAGATGGAAATTGTAGGTGATATCTTAATTTTAACATATTTGAGATCATGTCGTGGTACATTCCTTAATGGGAAACTCCTTGAAAGTGGCCAAGAAATTGCCTTAAACAATTTGGATGATGTTAGATTTGGTGCAAGTACTAGAAGTTGTATCTTGTGTAAAAGAAGCTATCAACAATTTCTCATAAATTGCATGTCCACCTTCAATTCATTCTGAGGATTAGTGCATGGGAAAATTACTTGATGCACACTAGTCTAACCTTTGATGTGATTCTTTGGAAGACAACTTTCCAAATTGGAATTTGTGCAGATATAGTAGTTTTTGATGAAATTGTTTTGTGCACAAACTGCACATTTAGTGTTTGTTGAAATCCTTCAAGGGAGAACAAAATTGCATCTACATGCCAAGAGTGGTTGAATTCCCACGTTTGGCATATCCATTTTCAAATGTTATCTTCTCTTTATGTTGTTGTAGATATATACAAAAGAGGTAGTGATGAGTCAAATTGGCCATGATAGTGGTTTTATGAGTGTCTTTGATGACATGAAAAATTTAAATTAATTGAATGGTAGTTGTGTTATGAGCTTGACCAAAAATCATCGAGGGTCAACAATTAGACAACGAGAAAGGTTGTCAGTAGATATGTATAAGGTCAAATGAGGCAGGGTTGATTGGTAGGAAACATATTGTGTTAAATATGGGGAGATACTCTAAGAGTTTGTGATTGATAAACATCATCAAAAAACTTGACAATATGAACTCATGAACAAAAATATTGGGCAAGAGATTCATGTTTTGTTCATAGATTGAAGGTGAATCATGTTGGGCATAGCAACAAATATTATTGTTTGGTAAGGAAAATAATAACATGTGTTAGGTAACAAGGCCCATGTAATCATAATTTTACAGGCTCAAAGTTTTTATTGACACGCATTTGATGAGAATTAAGAGGTGTCATACGACACACATTATAGATGGGAGAGTGTTTTAGAAAAAATAAGTTAAAATATTTTGAAGTTTCCAAGGTTTACACTATAGAAAAATTGAATTTTTTTTGCGGGGTATAGAGACAAACGAACCGATGAGACACAACAAGATATGTTGTTTTCAAATGACGATGTTGGTTTATCGTTGACAAAATCTAATTGACGAAACTGACATTGATGAGATATTGCAAATATCATAGATAATCTTGCGCATGTTACATGACTCATAAAATAAATGTATCGCTTTTTTTTTTTGTCAAACTTTCTTTTATTAAAAGGCACACAAACAAGTGTTTTTAGAGAAGTAATTTGACACAGATGTGAGGCACACATGCTAACCCATACAATAGGTAAGATTTTGTCACAAATGACCATGGGAGGTATTGGATGTTAGAATAAGTAACACTCAATAATATTTTAGGGGTCTTAAATCCTTATGATAAATAAAGTTTTGTGTTAGAAGTTAGATATAGAGGAGATTCAAAGTTTATGCATTGAATAGAAAAAATAGTGAAAGTATTTTGTTTCATTATCTAAAATTTAAACATGGTTTGACTTATTAAAGTGAGAAAACAGTGGAAACTTAATGCAAAAAGGGAAAGAAGGGAAGAAACCACTTAGTCTTCATACACTTAGAGGAGAGGGAAAATATGAAAAGCATAAATGCATATAGAAGAAAATCTAACCCACTTACACAATCACTAGAATGAATAGAGCCAACATGCAAACCATTCACGCCCATGACATTTTTAGATGATTAGACCATCACCAGAAATGCAATGCACATACACACAACTCTCTAATGTACCTTTTAGTCCCTTTGAATTATTTTTGTGGTCACTCGTTGGGCATTGATTAAATTATCTTATCTTATCTTATTATCTCAGAGAAATACAACAAAGTATGTGCACCACTAAAGAGTAAACACAATGACAAAATTGCAAGATATATTCTCAAGCCAGAAAAAATTATCTTATGTGTAGAGAGCCCATTAGGACAATTTAGAACTGAAAAAAATGTAAGGAACAAGTGACATAAATATTTGAAGTGAAGAAACCCTAACCATCCAAAAAACATGAGAGATATTTCCCTTCGGTCAAGTTAGGACAACCCTTAACCCAAGCAATATATCATAAAATATAATGATTCAAAATAAAAATATGAAAATTTTTCCACGTGTATTTCAGTGTGTCAAATTAGGATTCTGAAAATTTCGGAGTCAGAAACTTCACTAAAAAAAAATTGTAGCAAAAATGCCAAGATAATTGATTTCAAGATTAGTCACAAACCTTGGCTTGAAGGGACTATATCTCTGAAACTATAGCGAACAATAAAATGAAATTTTAACCACCTGTACTATGAAGTGCATTGTCAGTCTCAACAAAATTTCATTGTCTGAAACCTTCAAGAAACAAATTTATAGAGAAAATCCCAATATGGCTCGTTTAAAATTGAATTCAGGATGATTAAAAAACCCTACGATCCATAGGCTACATATCCTACGTAGCATCCAAATTTGATATGTCTCCTAAGTAGCATCCAAATTTGGTTGTCTGAAGTGTCTTAGAAAACAAGTTATAGAGAAAATTACAAAATGACTTGCTTGAAGCACCAAAACCCTATGATCGATGCTCTGATAACAAATGCTATGAACCAATGCCTTGAGAATGGTAAAATTCAATGAATAACAATCCACTTTGAGGATGGAACCTCCTTTTACAATATCTCAATTAAGAAGACAAGATATAAAGAGATGAGATGATCTTAAGACTGGGTCTCCTTAGTATATATACATAGGAGACAAAGGGAACAATTATAATGAAAGGGTACAATCAAGGGTTCTAGCCTACGTACACATATAACTCTATAATTGTAATAATTCAATATCTAGGGCTTAATAAGGAGTTTTATACTTAACATGCGACTTTGTCCAGGGTTTAACAAGGTTTTAGAGGGATATTGGCCTAACGTCCTAAAAAGTAGAGGGGTCATTCTTTTTTGGTGTGAAGTCTATGAACAAAGCATTCAAAACATTCAAGATATTTCCTGACCTTCTTGATTCCCTAATTAAACGAAGGAGATCCTTCTCCAAAAATTCATAAAACCCATGATAGAATTCCACCATTGAGCCATCGAGACCTGGACTTTTTTCCTTCTTGAAATCCCCCAATACATATTCCAATTCTTCTCCAATAACCTTAGCCTCCATGATAGTATTCATTTCATCAATGAAAAACCTTGGAAACAGTCTTAACGCCTGCATTATTTCACCTATATTATTTTCATCATTTTCCATAAACAAAGAGTGAAATTGTCACTTACTAGACAAGGCTAAATCACTAAATGAGGTAGCTCTATTCCCATCCAAACTCTCCATCTTGCAAATAGTGTTGAAATTGTTTCTATGTGCAAAACAACTTGTCAGAAAAAATTGTATTGTTGTCTCCCTCGGCTAGCCAAATGGCTCGGCTTTTGAGTCACCATTAAAATTCTTCCAATTCTAAGAGATTTTTCTTCTTGCTTTCATAGTCTCTCAACCTCACTACCTCCTCATCCAACAAAACCCCACTAGAATTCTTCTCAAACAGATCCTGCAAAGTGCTTTTAACTTCCTTTAAATATTTTTGGTTGACTTTGGATCTCTCTCGAAACTAATCCGTTGCCGGCCTTTTTATATGAACCAATTGTTTTTCGAATTGTCGCATCACTGACACCCCACTCAACTCTTCGTAACTTTTTCAATTACCAATGACCAAATTTCTAAAATCTTCCTCATTTAGCGAATTGTGATTAAATTTAAAAGGTATAGTGGATCTCTGATTCACCATTTCCATATATAGAAAAATACGCAAATGATTTGAAATACCTTTGATACATACCCATGATTTTTATCTACTAACAACTTCTAGTACCCTCTATTAGAATATAATGGATGTGCTCGGTTTACCATTGACAATATCACTATTGTCACCCAACCATAGGCCAAAGCCACCATCCGAGCACCTTAACCTTGACAGAGAATCACTCCAGAAGCAAACCCTAGGCTAGATAGCCAAACAAAGGGTAGCGCTCCTTTCCCCAAGGATAGCGCACCAACAACTGCTTATCAGATAGTCCAAACCCTAACCAAGAGATATTCCAAGCCAAACATGATCTGCTAGCTGCAGCAGCTGCAATGGTAACTCTCCTCCAAAACTGGGCACTGCAGTGCGCAAAAGTGTTGCTCTGCAATTCTGAGATTGCCTGCCAAAATGAAGACTGGCCTCCTGTATTTATAGTAATTTTGGCTAACTGCTTGGGCCGACTTCTCATTCTGGGTACATGTCTGTTCAGTATATATTATTTCTTCTGGATGACTTCTTCTCTTGAAGGCTAATAACCTAATACAAGTTATCTTCTTGAGCCGACATGTCTTCTAGGGTTATTAGCCAACTCCTTAGGGTTTCTTCTTTCTTCCCAGAATATTCTATTGTCGTCAGGTTTACACGTGGACGTAAATACCTCTCGCAGCTACCAAAATATCAACACTCCCTCCTAGGTAGGGAGGTATTACAGGTAATGGTATTGAGCGCAAACATACCATTCACCCGGTAGCATCAACATAGTTGTATAGCCTATCTCATGACTAGATCATGAGCACCTTCATCGCCATCAGTGTCATCAGCTGCATCATCTCTTGAAACCATACTCTATATTGAGTAATCAGGCATGATGCTCACTCCACAGAGTGGCACAAGAGCCATTATTCTAATCTAGAAGAATAAATGTTCTGAACCATTTTTTGTCTGGGAAATATCTGTTCATTGATCATCCATCTAGATGATAATCATTTTCAACACTTCTGATAGTCTTCAAGGCAATTGGAACAATATCATTCAATAGAACACAACTGTGTCTATCCATAGTAGTACACAACTACAATCCAGTGGTACACGACCATACCAAGGAGAACACAGGTACTTGATCAAACAATGGAACACATCCACCACAGTAGTATATTGTCTAGAGACATACAATCATCATAACAATCATCTGATATCAACCTACACAGAAACAATGTTATGATATAAACTGAATCATCTGGGCCATTCTTTCACTCACATCTATGAGATCTTGGAAGAGTATCTGCCTTCAAAAAGGTAAGACATCAATGATGAGCTATTTGGACTATTCTTCCCAAGCAAGGAAGAATAACTGTCCTGATTTTTTTTTTGAGCTTGGACCATTCCCCACCCTAGGCCATTCCTCTGACACTAAACAAAGTGTAACCTGGAGAGAATGAGTCTGCCCTAAGGAATGTCTGTCCCTGATTGCTAAACCTGGACCATTCCCCACCTTGGGCCATTCTTCCGGCACTAAACAAAGTGCATCATGGAGAGAATGAATCCATCCTAAAGAATGACTGTCCGAACCATTTCCCATGTTAACCACAAGAGGAAATGATTGTCCTGCACCAACCTCCAAAACATACCATTCCTCATTAACCATAATGAGAAATCGTTGTTCGGTGAGGTGGGCTAGTCTTATTGAGTAACCCTCAAGAAGAGAGACTTCCCTAGACCACTTCCCATGTTAACCACAATGGGAAGTCACTGTCTATGGTACATCAACAATCTGAACCATTTTTCGAAGTGGAAAATGTTTGTCCGCCAGAAATCTCAATCCACTTTCCGAACTGGAAAGAAACTGCTCATCCTGGACTATTTTTCGAACTGAAAAATGACTATCCAGAAATCAACAATACATCAATGCTCCTTCCCAACCTGGGATTCATCTCTTCCTTTTTCAATAAGGAAGTCGTCTCCACGAGATTCCAACTTGAGTACGTAAAATCTTTCATCTTGGACAGAAGATTTAACAAAAATATTCGCTCATCTGTGGAGATATGTATTGGAGAACCACTTTCTCCTTTCTGGACTTCATCACGGATAATGTAATGCTTGATTTTAAATGTACTTTGGTCTAGAACACTGGTTTTCTCTGAAGGCTTCATGTAGCTCTGATCAATAAGATATATCATTGTTGGAAATCTGGAACATATCCATGTGGCACTTCTTTTGTCATCATGAGATTTGATCTTCTGAGTAATCATCTTGATACAATATCTCTGTTATAGAAAATCTTCACCACGCTTCTGTTGTGCACTAGAGGTTCTCCACCAAGTTATCTTATTCTATCTACATACAAGGGTCTCTTTCTTGTATGCTTCAAATTCTTGAGGTTTCTCTTCATACGCTCGTTGTTCAATTGCTTTGGAGAATAGTCTTTTTATTTATCTGATGTAGAACTCCAACCCATGGATATTGCGGATGATATAAAGACTCATGTAGAGGTATGTTTGATTTATTGGAACAAGTAATCATCATAGTCTTCTCCCTCCATCTGGGATAACCTCTAGTTCTGGATCTTGCAATGCTTTCATATATATACACTGTTCTTCATCACAACTTTCAGTTCCTCTGCTTGATTGGTTTTATTGAGTTCATATTAGGTTGGTGATCTTGTGAATCTTAATACAGTGACTGGTTGTTCTGGCTTCTCTTTCTTTCTTGGAATCTTCATGTTATTCCTGATGTTTTTCTTTAGCTCTTGGGTCCATGGAGTTTCTTATAGATTCCATGCCTCAAACATTCAACTTCTTCCTTTTATTATAGAATCATGGATGTGGATGGACAACCAGGGATACTTTAAGGCTTCTCTTCGAAGAAGACTTCTTCTGAGGTTGAAATGCACATGTATTGTCTTTCATGGTTGCTACTATGGATATATACTTCATCATCTTCAATGGATCATAGGATTAGCTCCCTCCTAATCCTTGCTTCATGCAGAGTGCATATAATTGTCTCCCTCCGTCTAACAGAGTCTATGCTTCCATATGCATCCTTATTGTCTTCTGCAATGTATAATCAACTCCCTCTGTCTAATAGATTCCACGCTTCCGTCTTATTGTCTTCTGCAAACTGTCATATGTCTTTCTCCAATTTCCTCTTGATTGCTGACTTCTTTCTATCTTTGCTTCTTCTAAGTCTCTTCATGATTGATTTTGATTTCGGCTTATCTTGTAATAGCTTCCACATGATTTGTTTGATGTATTTCATCCTTTCATGTGTATTATCTGGCTTGTATAATGATAACAATCAGTATCTTGTTGTTCTTCCATAAGTATAGTTCTTCTTGGAACATATTATCTTCTAAGAGATAGATATACAAGATATGCAAACAAGATATGTAAAAGAACTAAGAAGAGTATTGTTACCTTAAGAAGAAGAAGTCTCTTTCATCCCGCTTAGTCTTCTTCATAAGTTCCTTTTCTTCGGAAACTGATGCTTCATGTTTCTCCTTCCTTTTCTTTAGCTTGGGACAATGATTCTTGTAGTGACCATACTTTCGACAGTTGAAGCATTGTACTTCTAAAATATCTTTCTCTTGATTTGTCTTCCTCCTTGAACCAAACTTCCTTTTGTTCCTGAAATTCTTGAATCTTGTTGTGAAGGCTTGATCATCGTACTTATTTTGGGGTTTCTCTTTTGCACTAATCCTGGATTCTTCTTGAGCACATGAAGTCCAAAGTTCTTCAAATGTAGGATACTCCTTTCTTGTGTTCATGCTTGCGGAAAATGCATCCCACGTCTTCGGAAGACCATTGAGTACTATGTTTACCAATTCCTTCTCTGAAATGATCTCTTCAATGGCTTGTAGTTGATCTCTTAACTGGGAGATCCTCACAAAGTATGAGGTTATGATATCATCATCATTCATCTTCATGTCATGTAGCTCATTCTTTAGACTCATCATTTGTCCAATGTTTCTGACTGAGAAGAGGTTTGTTAGGGCATCATACATCTTCTTCGATGAGTCAAGATGGGAGATGTAGGGTATCAAGTGGTTTTTTATAGAGTCCACTATGATACTCATGGAATTTATCTCACTGTCTTTGAACTTCTCCATAACTACAATGTTTTTTGGTTCCTTCTCTTTTCCTTCTTCAAATTCTGGTTTAACAATATTTCCTTTCACAATATCTAGCACTTTATTCTTGTTAAGGATGAGGTCAATCCTTGTCTTCCATGCTCTGAAGTTAGAAGCTCAATCTAACTTGTTTTCTGACTTCATGGAGTAGGTCATGGCTTCTTTGACTTGGTCAACCCTAGATTTGGCCAAAACACTCAAACTTGACATCTTCGCTTGCTGAGAGTACCAGGAGATGCGCTAGGCTAGGGCACACTGATCTATCTGGAAATTAGTTCAATCCCTTCACTTAAAGTGCCTCAACGAGAGGATTAGGGTTTATGCAACTGCACCTGCTAGTAACCCTAATGGTAGTGCTATGGTGAATGCTCCTGCTAGAAACCCTAGTTGTAGTTCTTCAACGAGCTTAATATCCTTACGGCTATGTTTTCTTCCAGTGGTTAGACTGAATGAAGGAGGTGTGGGCCCATAACCTGTTATAATATAATGGATGTGATCGTTTTACCATTGACAATATCGCTATTGTCACCCAACCATAGGCCGAAGCCACCCTCCGAGCACCTTAACCTTGACAGAGAATCACTTATGAAGCAAACCCTAGGCTAGATAGCTAAACAAAGGGTAGCGCTCATTTCCCCAAGGATAGTGCACCAACAAGAGTTGATCAAATAGTCCAAACCCCAACCAAGAGATAGTCCAATCCAAACATGATATGCTAGCTGCAATGCCAACTCTCCTCCAAACCTACACATAAAGTTGGGTACTGCAGTACGCACAAGTGTTGCTCTGCAAGTCTGAGACTACCTGCCAGAATGAAGACTGGGCTCCTGTATTTACAGTAATTATGGCTAACTGCCTAGACCGACTTCTCATTCTGGGTATCTGTCTATTCAGTATATATTATTTCTTTTGGCTAACTTCTTCTCTTGGAGGCTAATAACCTAATACAAGTTATCTTCTTGAGCCGACATGTCTTCTAGAGTTATTATCCAACTCATTAGGGTTTCTTCTTTCTTCCCAGAATATTCTATTCTCATCAGGTTTACACATGGAGGTAAATACCTCCCGCAGCTACCATAATATCAACACCCTCTCTACCACCAAGAAGTGATCCAACCTTTTTGAGATTCCACCCCCTACCTCTCCTCAAATTTCTTCATGTAGGTACTACTTTATGGGGTTCATCATCCACCAGTTTTAAATCCTCAATAAGGTGAGTGGAATAATCTACCAATGGGTCTGGCTGTGCGACCTCACCTCAACACTATTGAGTGTTCTCAAGTTCAAATCACCACCCATGAGCACATTTCCCCCTAACAAAATCTCTCGATCTTTTAGATTGTCCCAGATGTAGATTATGTCACTGCAAGGTGCATACATGTTCACAATCCCGAACTCTTGATCTCGAACTTTTTCCCTTCCTTCCAGGACAATACTCCCATCAAGACACATAGTATTGATGATATCAAAACTATCGTTCCATCTAGACACTAGATCCCTGGACAAACCATGTGCATCGATTGAGCATAAATTTTGATCTTTTAATAGAGAAGATATAAATTCAATAGATTTTGTCCCAATGCACATTGGTTCCTAAAATAATATGATATTCGAGTTATAGACTGTAAACATTCTTTTGAGGGCTAGCCTTTTGAGGGCACCTGCTAACCCTCTTACATTGAATGACAAAATGATCATGATGAAACATACTTCTGGGGGTTTTATGCTCCAAGGACCCCATTAATGGTTTTTTATTTCCCCCCCCTTGTATCAATCGAGGCCTTCAACTTGGCATTTGACATAAAATACTTCTTCTCAACTGAGCCAAGTTTCGAGACTACCTCATCTAGACCCCCCTTAACCCCGCCACCCTCGTCTTCTAGTTTGATTTTTCTCAGTCACGACTTGGAGGAGAACAAAGTTAAATATTATGATGCCAAGACAAGTTATGAAAACTCCCCCACAATTGCAGAACAACCCCCCTTTGACTTTGAAGCGTCATCCTAGTTACCCAAAAAAAACTGTGTTTTGTCCTGGCTCCCTTAATATACTAAAATAGGTAGAGTGAATTTTAGTTTAGGCTTATTTCACGTAAATCACAACAGGATCATTAATTACAAAGCAACAAACTCATAACTAAATGATAACGTTCAATATCTTCAGTTATCAATTTTTTAAGACATAATTTATTTGTGCTTTCGATGCAAATACAAAGTGTCATTCACTTTAGAAGTTAATGCATTTCCTTGATTATCAAACATTTTTTTATTTCATTTTGTGACTTAAGAGGGATCAAAATTTGACAATGTTGACTAAACACCTTAAATCGGATTCTTGTAAGATTCCAATAAGGTTATAGGGACCCACAATGATAGCACACACTTCACGAAAAATATTTTGATTTTTTACTTGCTTACTCGCTTTGATTTGATTTTGTACAAAGTTACTATTTTCGTTGATTGTAAAATTCTTTGTCGGAGGGTTTTATTTTTTATTTGCAACACTTTTGGGGATGAATTTACCCCTCGAAGTCTGAAATGTTGTAATTTAAAACAAATCACAATTTTTCCGTTTCTTGCAAATTTTGCTCTTATGAGAATGAATTCAAAAAATAAATCACTCCACTCTCTTACACCCACAATTTGTTTATATTACACACATGCATACTTGTATATATATTTTTGTTTTGTTTTGTTTTAATATATAAATAGTAACATTGAATGTTTGTGATGAAAATATGGAATATGATTTACTTTGGAAGTTGATGTGTTACCTTCATCATCAAACCACTTTTATTTCAATTCAAAGACAATCATTTCAATTCGGGACTTAAAAATCAGTGTCAATTCCACTTTCGCTCCAGTTTCATTTTTGTTGGTCCCTTGTACCAACTTCAATTTTGCAATTATTGATTCAAAAATCTAGATTATCTTTCACTTTTCATTATAGAATATACTTTAGCTTCCACAATATGTGTTATTACTTTGACTAGTTTTAATTTTTAATATTTAATTTTAGTACGTAGAAACTAAATGTCACAAGAATTCTCATATAGGAAAGTTCTTCAGAAACAAATCTAGCAGATCCTTAGAGACACTTGAGTGGGTTATTTTAGATTCTAGTCAATAGAAAGATGGAGTAAGAGAACCAAATATATAATTTGGATTAAAGAGACTAAATGCCCTTTTAGGGTTGCATTCTTGTCCTCTCCTTTGTTGAATATGCAAGTGTTCTTCTCTCCTCTAGTTGTATCTAGTTTTCATTTCTAGAATTCATATGTTTCATACATTAATCACATAGATGATGAAATAATATAGTTGCACTCGATTAAGAGGATATTTATGATCAATGATCACCCTCGGTGTTTTCTCAAAGAAACTAAAAATCTATTAAAATTTGCATAGAAAATAAATAACCCGAAAATATATTAATAAATGATGCCATTATACCTCAACTCTTACATTTAATAAAAAAAAATCGTCCTAAAAACCTTTAACTTTCAATCTTTGGACATGCCTATTTGCCACCTAATATTCATCTTCAGGGTTAGAACTTTACCACTATGGCACATTATGGGGTGTCTACTAGCGCTTACTTTTGGACATATTTGTTTGAGAACACCTTTTTCGGTGATGCATGAGCATCTATATAAATGTCTAGTCGAAGAAATACAAAAGACAACTAATGAGGTGAGTGAAAGGAATGTGAAGCAGGTTAGGAGGTACAAACAACATGTTGGTGCACATAAGAAAAAACAAGCACAAAACAATATGCACATGGGAAAACAAATTATTGTGCACATAGAGGAAGATGGAAAATCAGGTGTAGCAAGTCGAAAGAGCGTTGTTGTGGCAATGATGTCGAGCTGAGAAACAATGAATAAGAAAATTTGAAGCCAAGGAAATCCCAAAGGTCAAGGGTAAGAATAATAAATCGGTACAACATGTAGGAATTCAAGTTGGCTCCAAGGGAGAGCATGTTATCTTTGTGAGAAAGCAAATGGGATATGTAAAGGAAGAGAAGAGAAGTCCTCAAGAAGAAAACTTCAAGAGAGAGAAGTCCTCAAGAAGAAAATTTCAAGAGAGAGAAGTTGAACCTACAAGAGATGAAAAAATTATGTGCGAGAGGCATTACCAAATAGAATAAGGAACACAAAGGTTTCATGGAGGATGGAGAAGATTGGTTGTTGTGAGAGGATAAACGAAACTTGAGTGATTGGATACTAGAGTAAGAGGAATAAAAAGGAAGAAGAATATTTTTGGAAGCTATGAAACAACGAGGTGAGAGAAGAAGTTCAAGATTTCAAACAAAGTGAATAGGAGAAACACATGAAGGGTGCAATATATACATAAGGAAATGGGCGATAGGGAGGAAGATGAAAGGACTCAAAAGAATATGATATATCTATGCATACCTATGTATGCAATCTATTAATATAAATAATGAAAATGAGTAGACGCCATTCAAAATTTTGTTGTATTTCATGTTTTGTCTTGTGCAGATTATATGTGTGCTCATTTCTTTGATGCAATCACCTGTGCATTATGAGTCTGGGTGTGCAATGCCTGATTTGGGGACCACTGTCTTCTTCGTGATGGGAATCGGATTGGATACCCATTTAGTTAAGGGAACCAAATAGATCAATCCAACTCCAAATAGTTTCTTTACCTCATCCTTGATTTGCCACCTGATTTAATGTAGTGTTTCCAACATAACCAATCACACCATCGCCATGAGGTCCTTGCAACGATTGTGCATGATTAGTATCCAAGTGAGGAGCAGTTGGAATGATCTCATAAATCATCCAAGACTAGGAATAAATCAAATCCAATTGTTGGGCCTGAAGGATTACTTGTTCTCCCGTGACTACTCCTGACAAGTCTACATCTTTGGCAATACTAGGCAATAAATATTTCATAAACTCATTACCTCCAACCTTGATACCCTATATGGATTTGATCCTTTTAGATTATAAGATAGACCTACCCATTCTCTCAATCTCAAAATGAAAACCTTGCGCAGACCAATCAAAGACCATTTCCTTGGGTTACGTGGGGATCTCGATCCTAGAGTCTGAGTAAAGTCTCCCATCTAATTTGTCAAAATGGGTGTTTGTGCTAGTGTTTTCCTCCACAAGATCGCCACCTGTATCGCCACCTATAGTGGCTTGGCTTGTGACATTATTGCAATAAAACACATACTAGGAGGAAAAACAAAAAAATGCAACGAAAAATACGTGAACGCTACCTAAAAATATATATCAAAGAAATCCTAAAGATAGGAAGTTAACAATCGATGGATGAAAGAAATGCACGAAACGAAAGACATGCATGAACGAAATAAATCATAGGGAGTTAATTGGTCGATGAAAGTTGGTCGGAGGTACGAGACAGAGCTAGAGAAGGAGAGTTGAATGAGCTTTTGGCGATCAAGCGGGAAGAAGCAGAAAGAGATATCAGATTAGATTTGACAGTCTCAAATTTGATTGTTTTTATCCTTCGCTGGAAGCCATGGATATGGACACGGACATGGAAGCCATGTCATAAAAACCGAGAGAAGGAAATAAAATAAGCTCAAACTCATACACCCAGAACTGCAAAAGGGTTGGAGCTCCAAAGAGATGGAAAAGACAGACGGGGGAAAGGTCGGATTCACAAAAACAAGATTCAGAAAGCATGCACTTACTGGCTTGTAGGCAATTGCAAGTACACAACAGATGACTGCAAATATCTGCACTCCCATGCTATTGGAGGTTTCGATGTCACTTTCTTGACTAATCTCGTCGGCCACGACAACAAGGTAGGTTTCTCTTGGTTTGCTTATTTTCTCTGCATATTCTTGGTTTCTCTTGGTTTGCTTATTTGCTCTTCATATTCTTGGTTTCCTTATTCCCTCTGCGTACTCTTGGTTTGCTTATTTTGTCTGCATATTCATTTGAGAAGTTTGTTTCCTGGTTTCCTTACTATATGTTTTGTTTCTTGGTTTCCATGTTTTCTTTGCATAAAATTCATTTGATAACGTAAGACTTGCTTACTTCCTCACCGCAGCATATTCGAGGGATTGTTTTTCCTTCCCATTCAGGCACTGCCAAACTCTATTCTGCTGGTCAAGACGAAAAGCTTGTAGTCTGGGACTCCCAGATAGGGTAGGTACTTCAAAATTTTAATTACTCTCAACTCTTCTCCTCTCTTCTAATATATTCATCGAAGCTTACCATATTCTTTCTTAAACAGGGTACAAATATCCCCTTAGACAACATCCACAAAGTTGGATGCCTCCTCAGTGAAGGTCCATGGCTTTTTGTTGGCGTTCCTAATGTTGTCAGGGTAATTTAACAGGCTTGACCTTAGTTTTAGAATTTATTTTAACAGAGCAATTTTCTTAAGCTAACACAGTGGATTTATGCTCCAGGCTTGGAATACTCTTAGCTCAACAGAGCTATATTTAGATAGCCCTCCGAGACAAGTTCATGCCCTGGCTGTCGCTGATCAAATGATTTTTGCTGGAACACAAGTAAGTCTCCTACCTTGCTTTCTGTAATCATCTCTGTCACATGTAAAATCTATGCTTCTATCACATTTTATAGCCTTGCTGATTTTTTTGACTTTCCATTCCACAGGATGGCACAGTTTTGGCATGGAAGTTTAACTCTGCAACCAATACCTTTGAACATGCAGCTTCCCTCACAGGGCATACACTGCTTGTTGTCTCATTAGTCTCAGGAGTAGACAGACTTTACTCTGCTTCCATGGACCACACAATAAGGGTAAGTTTCTTTGCTTCTTGTCCACTTTTTTTATTTGTTTACGCAGTTAGATAAAAAAAAATCCTTCAACTGGTTTGGCTTAGAAATAATAGAACTGTTTTCTTTTCCAGCTTTGATGCTTTTCATGCACCTGCAATTCTAGAAAATGAAGTATGTCTCCGGTTTTAGATGATTTTCTATTTGACTATGTAAACAAATTCACAGGTTTGGGACCTAGGAACTTTTCAATGTATACAGACCCTGATAGATCACACATCGGTTGTAATGTCTCTTCTCTACTTGGACCATTTTCTCGTGTCGTTCTCTTTAGACAACAAAGTGAAGGTGAGGAAGGTTTCCTGATATACTCGTGTCATTTTGGAAGTAAAAAGGTGCACAAAACTCATTGTAGTTTTGACGTCATTAAATGCAGGTCTGGGCTGCTACACCAAGTGGAACCCTTGAAGTGAATTACACTTACAATGAAGAACATGTATGTTATCTACATCCTCACTGTATATAGCGGCTGCATATATTTTCTAATTGGTTTTTCACCCATGCAAGAGCCTCTTTATTGAGTTGTATTCCAATGCTATCTCTTTTTAAATTTGTCCTTTGTTTATGATTTATCTATCAAGTTGCATTGCAGTGTACTTCTAAGGTAGCATTAGGATCTGAAATCAAAGACGAGTAACCAATCCATGGGGTTGGTGTGGCCTCTTTATTTATTTTTCAAACCCAGAGTTATTAATTAGTTTTATTATACAGGTTCTAGTTTACTGCAACTCTTCAGTTTTATAATTTATCAGTCTTGGCAGTTCAGGTAAAAGAAGAACATGATCTCTTGATCATGAATATTCAATCTTCATCCTTCCTTCAGTTGCAATATTCTAGGCTTCCAAACTTTGTACTGTAGAGCTCCACTACCTTCACTTTCTCTGTTCTTCCTTCACAATCATTTCCGCAGTAGATTACTTGCGTAATTTTTCTCTTTTCTTCACTTTACAAGCATTTCTCAGTTGCTCTTTTCTCTTCAGTAGCTTATGCCACTTCAACTTTCTTCTCATGAGGAAACCACATCTTTGGTCTTCCTCCTCCTTCTGTAACAACTCCATCAATACTCCTAGACAAACTTCTATCTCAGCCTTCTCCCTCTCATACTCTTCATTAGTCATTCTTCTACATATGCCATTTTCCTTGGCATCTTTTGTCTTCCTTTTCTGGCTACCTTTTGAACCTCTTCTATGACTCTTGATAGTCATCTGCGTGAGTTTTCTTTCACTCTTCTATGAGCTGCACTCACAACTCATCTGCTCTTGAGAACACAATTGTCCTCTTGTATTTCACCATCAGTTGAAATACTAGGTTCTTGGCCACACTTCACTTCCACTCAGAAGCCTTTACCCGTTTCCTTCATCATTGTCTTCAAAGACTATGATTTATTGCTGAGATGCCTCACTAATTACTGTTACCTGCATATCAATGATATTAAAAAAAAAGACCATTCCCAAGCTTTCAAAAGCTTGCTGCTGCCAAATTTCTATGGCCACTCCCACACTTATGTTCAACATCAATCTCTTGACTAAACTTTTCCTTCTCCTTCCTTTGCATGCATACACTCCTCCCAAAGTATATATCTTTGTCAGAGACCTCACTATTCAGGCTACAAGCCTCTTCTACTCTTATATGAAAAGATACTTAACTCATAAATCTCCTCTACAGACTGCCTGTCTGTCTTCTAGCCTTCTCAAGAACATTCTTTCTCTGATACCAATTGATGGCAGGCTCCTCCCTAAAGCCTGCCTTACATGAGGATTATTCCTAGTATGCTAGATTATTGGCACACTCTTCTAGGTTATAAAACTTCTAACCAAGTAGAAAGAAGACACTATTGACCTTCTCTAACCCTCACTCTTCCACCAATGTTTGCTCGTCCCTAATACTTAACCTTTCAAGCACCTAAACTCTCGACAATCCCAATTATATGAAGACCTCTTTTCAAATCATGCGCTATCATCACTCAAGCACCTGGTTACCATCCACAAGACTCTCCCCTATGCCTCGAGGGCCATCACTCTCAACTCAACAACAACATGGAAAAGGTGCTTATCCTCGGAGATTTCACACACTATGTGACTTCAACACATATCCCTTGGCTCTCAACTCTTTCATTTGTCAGTCTTAACTTCCACATCAACATTGGTAGTCCTTGTCAACCTATTGACCATGATTCCATCGCTTTCCACCATTCGATCAATCCAGGAACGCACAGGAAGCATCCATTTTCAACGTTGAATCATTATACCAGTAAACAACAACCACACGATTTTTGTTTATAATTCATTCAGTTGATTCTGCGCACCATACTCAAACACTCTGCATCCTAACAATAGAAATGATAGAGTTCCTACAACATCATTGGATTTAACACGAAATTCTCATTGATTCGAAGATCACCGTTCGATTCAAGTACTAATTCTCGTCTATTCAAATATGACAAGTCACATTGACCTAGCCTTTCATAAATTCCCCTGTGACTTGTGTTTCACACTTAGTGAACTCTGCGTCGAAGACAATAATACCTTGTCTTCCGTTTCCAAAACTTAGAGACGGTGCTTTACCTTCACCTTTGAACTGTACATAGGTCATTCTTCTTCTCTCTGAGGGTTACCTCCAAGTTCTAGGGCTTCTAGAAACGCTTAGTCGACTATAGGTTCTCGGACCAGCACTCATTGCCTTCTCACGGTTTCAAATCTTACTTCTCATCTATCCAAAGTGGACCATTTTCTGTATGTCGATCTATTTCTTAGTCGACCCATAGAGACTCCCTATACCATTAATATCCTTCTACTCCACTTTCCATCCTCACTTGTTAGAACCCTTTTCCTTCTCGTCCTTCGAGAGACCTCTCTTACTGAGTTCTCCAAAAGTACACAAAGTCTGAGAAAACTTCTCAGAGAAATTGGAACCCTGAGGTTCTACCCAACTTCATTTAATGACTGGAATCTCATATGTAGAGATTCTGCCCAGTCCTCCTATGTCAGGGCTTATTTGCACACTGTAGCTATACACATAACTACAATCATTCACCTAGAATTATCTAAACATTTACATACAGAATGTAAAGAATCATTTCACACCCAATATCGTGAATTTCTTTTTCCATTAACAATAGGACTGTACATGTCTTCTCGAGAGCTCTCACCCTCTCCCGTTTCTCTCTATCCCTCTATTCATATATCTCTCGAGACTCTCTCCAATTCAGTTACAAAACAGTGCCTCTTCAGCTTCCACTAACTTCCTATCTAACTGAACCCTACAAATCTGCATACGAACCCAGATTCAAGTCACAACTGCTTGCTACCCTCCTCTTTCAGTTCTTGGTCATCATCATATGCCAAGCCCTACTTGTTTTCAGCTTGCACAATAGTTTGGAAACCATTAGTTTCACTAGGTTGTGTATGTGCATGTACATGAGACCCATCTGTCCCATTTTCTTCCAAAACAGAATTCATATTTTGTTTAACTTCCTCCTTATGTATGACAACATCAGTAAATTTCCCCCCTTCATTCATTGTACCTGAAGACATACACAAAATATCAGATTTAAAACACTGAGACCTCTTGGCCTCACTTGAAGTTTCAGTCTTCAAGTTTTCTCCCAGATACTCACTTGCCTTAAGCATCTCATCCTCCCATTGAGCATTTCTCAGTTGCTCTTTTCTCTTTTGTAGCTTATGCCACTTCAACTTTCATCTCATGAGGAAACCACATCTTTGGTCTTTCTCCTCCTTCTGTAACAACTCCATCAGTACTCCTAGACGGACTTCTATCTCATCATTCTCCCTCTCATACTCTTCATCAGTCATTCTTCTACATATGCCATTTGCCTTGACATCTTCTGTCTTCCTCTTGTGGCTGCCTTCTAAACCTCTTCTATGACTCTTGATAGTCATCTTCTTGAGTTTTCTTTCACTCTTCTATGCGTTTCTCTCACAACTCATTTTCTCTTGAGAACACAACTGTCCTCTTGTATTTCACCATCAGTGGAAATACTAGGTTCTTGGCCACACTTCACTTCCACTTAGAAGCCTTTACCCATTTCCTTCATCATTGTCTTCAAAGACTATGACTTCTTTCTGAGATGCCTCACTAATTACTGTTACCTATATATCAATGATATTAAAAACAAAGACCATTCCCAAGATTTCAAAATATCGCTGCTGCCAAATTTCTATGGCCACTCCCACACTTCTGTTCAGCTTCAATATCTTGATTGAACTTTATCTTCTCCTTCCTTTGCATGCGTACACTCCTCCCAAAGTAGATATATCTGTCAGAGACCTCACTGTTCATGATACAAGCCTCTTCTACTCTTATATGCAAATATATTTAACTCATAAATCTCCTCTACAGACTGCTTGTTTGTCTTCTAGCCTTCTCAAGAACATTCCTGCTCTGATACCAATTGATGGAAGGCTCCTCCCTAAAGCATGCCTTACATGAGGATCATTCTTAGTATGCTATATTATTGGCACACTCTTCTAGGTTACAAAACCTCTGACCAAGTAAAAAGAAGGCACTATTGACCTTCTCTAACCCTCACTCTTCCACCAATGTTGGCTCGGCCCTAATACTTAACCTTTCAAGCACCTAAAATCTTGACACTCCCCATTATATGAAGACCTCTTTTCAAATCATGCTCTATCATCACTCAAGCACCTGGTTACCATACACAAGACTCTCCCCTATGACTCGAGGGCTATCACTCTCAACTCAACAACAACATGGAAAAGGTGCTTATCCTCGGTGCTTTCACACAATATGTGACTTCAACACGTATCCCTTGGCTCTCAATGCTTCCATTCACCAGTCTTAACTTCCACATCAACATTGGTAGTCCTTGTCAACCTATTGACCATCCTTCCATATCTTTCCACCATTCAATCAATCCAGGAATGCACAGGAAGTGCCCCTTTTCAACGTTGAATCATTATACCAATACACAACAACCACACGATTTTTGTTTATAATTCATTCAGTTTCTTTTGCGCACCATACTCAAACACTCTGCATCCTAACAATAGAAACAACAGAGTTCCTACAACCATATTTTCATTGGATTTAACACGACATTCTCATCGATTCGAAGATCACCATTCGATTCAAGTACTAATTCTTGTCTATTCAAATATGTCCAGTCACATTGACTTGGCCTTTCATATATCTCCCTGTGACTTGCGTTTCACACTTAGTGAACTCTGCGTCCAAGACAATAATACCTTGTCTGCCGTTTCCAAAACTTAGAGTAGATGCTTTACCTTCACCTTTGAACTGTACATAGGTCATTCTTCTTCTCTCTGAGGGTTACCTCCAAGTTCTAGGGCTTCTAGAAACGCTCAATCAACTATAGGTTCTCAGACCAACATTCTTTGGCTTCTCGCGGTTTCAAATCTTACTTCTCGTCTATCCAAAGTGGACCATTTTCTGTATGTCGATCTATTCCTTATTCAACCCACATAGACTCCCTATACCACTAATCTCCTTCTACTCCTCTTTGCATCCTCACTTGTTAGAACCCTTTTCTTTCTCATCCTTTGAGAGACCTCTCTTACTGAGTTCTCCAAAACTACACAAAGTCTAAGAAAACTTCTCACAGAACTTGGAACCCTGAGGTTCTACCCAAGTTCATTTAATGACTGGAATCTCATATGCAAAGATTCTGCCCAGTCCTCCTCTATCAGGGGTTATTTGCACACTGTAGCTATACACATAACTACAATCATTCACCTAGAATTGTCTAAACATTGACATACAGAATGTAAGGAATCATTTCACACCCAATATCATGAATTTCTTTTTCCATTAACAATAGGACTGTACATGTCTTCTCGAGATCTCTCACCCTCTCCTGTTTCTCTCTATCCCTCTATTCATATATCTCTCGAGACTCTCTCCAATTCAGTTACAAAACAATGCCTCTTCAGCTTCCACTAACTTCCTATCTAACGAAACCCTACAAATTTGCACACGAACCCAGATTCAGGTCACAACTTTTATTTTTTTTAAAACACTCACTTATGACTCACTCACTCTTAACTATAATCTTGCAACTAACCTCTCGAGTCATTCCCTTTCTTTAGGGATCTGTTACATTAACTCAAACCTCATTGACACCTACCACTAAGCATATATTCTATATGTACTTATTAAGAAATAAAATGCCTTATACATGAGATCTTTCTTTACAAAGGCCCCTCCTTGGGCTGATGTCTAGACCTAAAGGTCTGATTAACATTTAACACTTGACCATGAGAGCTAGTGCTCCTGCATCAGACTCCCAAGGTAAAAGAAGAACATGATCTCCTGATCATGAATCTTCAATCTTCATCCTTCCTCCAGCTGCAATCTTCTAGTATTCCAAACTTTGTATTGTAGAGCTCCATTGCCTTCACTTTCTCTGTTCTTCACTTTACAATCATTTTTGCAGTAGATTACTTGCTTAATTTTTCTCTTTTCTTCACTTTACAAGCATTTCTCAGTTGCTCTTTTCTCCTCTATAGCTTATGCCACTTCAAATTTCTTCTCATGAGGAAACCACATATTTGGTCTTCCTCCTGCTTCTATAACAACTCCATCAGTACTCCTAGAGAGACTTCTATCTCAACCTTCTCCCTCTCATACTCTTCATCAATCATTCTTCTACATATGCCATTTGCCTTGGCATCTTCTGTCTTCTTTTTGTGGCTGCCTTCTGAACCTATTCTATGACTCTTGATAGTCATCTTCTTGAGTATTCTTTCACTCTTCTATGAGCTACACTCACAACTTATCTGCTCTTGAGAAAACAATTGTCCTCTTGTATTTAACCATCAGTTGAAATACTAGGTTCTTGGCCACACTTCACTTCCACTCAGAAGCCTTTACCTGTTTCCTTCATCATTGTCTTCAAAGACTATGATTTATTGTTGAGATGCCTCACTAATTACTGTTACCTGCGTATCAATGATATTAAAAACAAATACCATTCCTAAGATTTCAAAATCTTGCTGCTGCCAAATTTTTGTGGCCACTCCCACACTTCTGTTCAGCTTCAATCTCTTGAATGAACTTTGCCTTCTCCTTCCTTTGCATGTATACACTCCTCCCAAAGTAGATATCTCTGTCAGAGACCTCACTATTCAGGCTACAAGCCTCTTCTACTCTTATATACAAAGCTACTTAACTCATAAATATCCTCTACAGTCTGCCTGTCTATCTTTTAGCCTTCTCAAGAACATTCTTGCTCTGATACCAATTGATGGCAGGCTCCTCCCTAAAGCTTGCCTTACATGAGGATCATTCCTAGTATGTTAGATTATTGGCACACTCTTCTAGGTTATAAAACCTCTAACCAAGTAGAAATAAGACACTATTGACCTTCTCTAACCCTCACACTTCCACCAATGTTGGCTCGGCCCTAATACTTAACCTTTCAAGCACCTAAACTCTCAACACTCCCAATTATAGGAATATCTATTTTCAAATCATGCGATATCATCACTCAAGTGCCTGGTTACCATCCACAAGACACTCCCCTATTCCTCGAGGGCTATCACTCTCAAGTCAACAACAACATGGAAAAGGTGCTTCTCCTCGGAGCTTTCACACACTATGTGACTTCAACAGATATCCCTTGGCTCTCAACTCTTTCATTCGTCAATATTAACTTCCACATCAGCATTGGCAGTCCTTGTCAACCCCCTGACCATCCTTCTATTTATTTCCACCCTTTGATCAATACAGGAACGCACAAGAAGCATCCGTTTTCAACATTGAATCATTATACCAATACACAACAACCACACGATTTCTGTTTATAATTCATTCAGTTGCTTCTATGCACCATACTCAAACACTCTATATCCTAACAATAGAAACGACAGAGTTCCTACAACCATATTTTCATTGGCTTTAACAAGACATTCTCATCGATTCAAAGATCACTGTTCGATTCAAGTACTAATTCTTGTCTATTCAAATATGCCCAGTCACAATGACCTAGCCTTTCATATATTCACCTATGACTTGCGTTTCACACTTAGTGAACTCTACGTCCAAGACAATAATACCTTGTCCACCGTTTCCAAAACTTAGAGACGGTGCTTTACCTTCACCTTTGAACTGTACATAGGTCATTATTCTTCTCTTTGAGGGTTACCTCCAAGTTCTAGGGCTTCTAGAAACGCTCAATCAACTATAGGTTCTCAGACCAACATTCATTGGCTTCTCGTGGTTTCAAATCTTACTTCTCGTCTATCCAAAGTGGACCATTTTCTGTATGTCGATCTATTTCTTAATCGACCCACAGAGACTCCCTATACCACTAATCTCCTTTTATTCCTCTTTGCATCCTCACTTGTTAGAATAAACGTCTCACATAACTTGGAACCCTGAGGCTCTACCCAAGTTCATTTAATGACTGGAATCTCATATGTAGAGATTCTACCTAGTCCTCCTCTGTCAGGGCTTATTTGCACACTGTAGCTATACACATAACTACAATCATTCACCTAGAATTATCTAAACATTTACATACAAAATGTAAAGAATCATTTCACACCCAATATCGTGAATTTCTTTTTCCATTAACAATAGGACTGTACATGTCTTCTCGAGAGCTATCACCCTCTCCTGTTTATCTCTATCCCTCTATTCATATATCTCTTGAGACTCTCTCCAATTCAGTTACAAAACAATGCCTCTTCAGCTTCCACTAAATTCCTATCTAAATGAACTCTACAAATCTGCACACGAACCTAGATTCAGGTCACAACTTCTATTTTTTTGAAAACACTCACTTATGACTCACTCACTGTTAACTATAATATTGCAACTAACCTCTCGAGTCATTCCCTTTCTTTAGGTATTTTTTACATTAACTCAAACCTCATTGACACCTACCACTAAGCATATATTCTATCTATACTTATTAAGAAATAAAATGCTTTATACATGAGATCTGTTTTTACAAAGGCCCCTCCTTGGGCTGATGTCTAGACCTAAAGGTCTGATTAACATTTAACACTTGACCATGAGAGCTAGTGCTCTTGCATCAGACTCCCAAGGTAAAAGAAGAACATGATATCCTAATCATGAATCTGCAATCTTCATCCTTCCTTCAACTGCAATCTTCTAGGCTTCCAAACTTTGTATTGTAGAGCTCCATTGCCTTCACTTTCTCTGTTCTTCACTTTACAATCATTTCTGCAGTAGATTACTTGCTTAATTTTGTTGTAGCTTTCCTTAGGAATTTTCAATAGGTTCCACAATTCATCTATGGCTTTCTCCAATTCAGTTTTCTGTTGCAAGCTAATCTGATCTTCATTACTTTGCCATAGCATTCTGCTGCACTTTATCCGTTCATCACTAAATTGTTGATTTCCTTTTCCATCTTTCCTTGCTTCAACCTCTGCTGCAAATACTGTTGTAGATATTTCTCTTTGCTTCCACCCTTACTTCCTTCATGCTTTGATAATCATCTCCCTCTGCAATATCCTTCTCATTTTCTCTACTTGCAAATTTACTTTCAAAAAGTAATTTGTCTTTCAATTTTCTATTTGCAGCAACATAATCAATCAATCTTTCATGCATAGTAGTTATCACATCATAGAATTGTGAACCGATATATGTTCTTGTCTCTCTTACAACATGAGACATTTCTCCTTCATCAACTACAAATTCTTCATCTTTCTCAAATACTTTCAGCCAGTATTTCAAACATTCATTCTCTTCAAATCATTCTTCAGTATGTCGCCTTTCAGGGTCAGCACAACTCTTCTCCACCTCTGTCAAAATAGAATTCTGATTTTCTACTTCTGTGACAGTCCCAATTGTCTTTCCAACGGTCTTCTCTTGGCTATTTAAGTAAACCAATTTTTATATGTTCCCAACATCAACAGATTCTTTCATACGAGACATGATTGTCTCATCTTCCTCGGGGATGCTGCCCTTATTAACTAAGAAATCTATGAATTTATTTTGCTGCAACAACTCTTCTTGGTCTTCATCATAACTTATTTGACAATCTTCCACTTCATTTAAGACAACTCCAAGAGATGGATTGCCTTCTGTAACTCCTGCAAACACACTTAAATTGTCAATTTCAAAACTACAAGACCCAATGGTCTCATTTGATGGTCCAATCATCAAATCTTTCTTTGGCTGCTCCAAGTCTTGTATAGGACTCAGAAAATCCTCACTGTCTTTCTCCTTAGCTTTCTCAAGCATAACATATGAATGCTTGCTATCCTCCTCTTTCAGTTCTCAGTCATCATCATATGCCAAACCCTCCTTGTTTTCAGCTTGCACAATAGGTTGGAAACCATTAATTTCACTCGGTTGTGTATGTGCATGTACATGAGACCCAACTGTCCCATTTTCTTCCAAAACAGAATTCAGATTCTGTTTAATTTCCTCCTTCTGTATGACAACATCAAAAAATTGTCCCCCTTCATTCATTGTACTTGCAGACATACACAAAATATCATATTTAAAACACTGAGACCTCTTGGCCTCACTTGAAGTTTCAGTCTTCAAGTCTTCTCCCAGATACTCACTTGCCTTGAGCATCTCATCCTCCCATTGAGCATTTCTCAGTTGCTCTTTTCTCTTCTGTAGCTTATGCCACTTCAACTTTCTTCTCATGAGGAAACCACATCTTTGGTCTTTCTCCTCCTTATTTAACAACTCCATCAGTACTCCTAGATGAACTTCTATCTCAACCTTCTCCCTCTCATACTCTTCATCAGTCATTCTTCTACATATGCCATTTTCCTTGGCATCTTCTGTCTTCCTTTTGTGGATGCCTTCTAAACCTCTATGACTCTTTATAGTCATCTACTTGAGTTTTCTTTCACTCTTCTATGAGTTGCACTCACAACTCATCAGCTCTTGAGAACACAATTGTCCTCTTGTATTTCACCATCAGTTGAAATACTAGGTTCTTGGCCACACTTCACTTCCACTCAGAAGCCTTTACCCGTTTCCTTCATCGTTTTCTTCAAAGACTATGACTTCTTGCTGAGATGCCTCACTAATTACTGTTACCTGCATATCAATGATATTAAAAACAAAGACCATTCCCAAGCTTTCAAAAGCTTGCTGCTGCCAAATTTCTATGGCCACTCCCACACTTCTGTTCAAATTCAATCTCTTGACTGAACTTTGCCTTCTCCTTCCTTTGCATGCATACACTCCTCCCAAAGTAGATATCTCTATCAGAGACCTCATTTTTTAGGCTACAAGCCTCTTCTACTCTTATATGCAAAGCTACTTAACTCATAAATCTCCTCTACAGATTGCATGTCTGTCTTCTAGCCTTCTCAAGAACATTCCTGCTCTGATACCAATTGATGGCAGGGTCCTTCCTAAAGCCTACCTTACATGAGGATCATTCCTAGTATTCTAGATTATTGGCACACTCTTCTAGGTTACAAATCCTCTAACCAAGTAGAAATAAGACACTATGGACCTTCTCTAACCCTCACTCTTCCACCAATGTTGGCTTGGCCCTAATATTTAACCTTTCAAGCACCTAAACTCTCGACACTCCCCATTATATGAAGATCTCTTTTCAAATCATGTGGCATCATCATTGAAGCACCTAGTTACCATCCACAAGACTCTCCCCTATGCCTCGAGGGCTATCACTCTCAACTCAACAGCAACATGGAAAAGGTGCTTATCCTCGACACTTTCATACAATATGTGACTTCAACACATATCCCTTAGCTCTCAACTCTTGCATTCGTCAGTATTAAATTCCAAATCAGCATTGGTACTCCTTATCAACCTCTTGACCATCCTTCCATCGCTTTCCACCATTCGATCAATCCAGGAATGCACATGAAGCGTCCATTTTCAATGTTGAATCATTATACCAATACACAACAACCACATGATTTCTGTTTATAATTCATTCAGTTGCTTCTACGCACCATACTCAAACACTTTGCATCCTAACAATAGAAACGCCAGAGTTCCTAGAGCCATATTTTCATTGGCTTTAACATGATATTCTCATCGATTCGAAGATCACCGTTCGATTCAAGTACTAATTCTCATCTATCCAAATATGCCCAGTCACATTGACTTGGCCTTTCATATATATGTCTGTGACTTGCATTTCACACTTAGTGAACTCTGCGTCCAAGACAATAATCCCTTGTCCGCCGTTTCCAAAACTTAGATACGGTGCTTTACCTTCACCTTTGAACATAACATAGGTCATTCTTCTTCTCTCTGAGGGTTACCTCCAAGTTCTAGGGCTTCTTTCAAAAAAACATTTGTTGGTTATACCTTAGTATTGAATTTCAATTTACTATTTCAAACTTCAATATATACTATTTTGCTTAGTACTATTTAGATTATAGAATGATGAATCTGAATCAATGTATACAACATTTCATTTCTAAATCCAAATCTAAACTGCATCTTTATCATTCAAAAATTTGAATTTAGTATTTACACTGCACAATGATGAATTTGCATAGGATGAATTGTTATTGTTGGGATTTTATCATTTCTGATTTTTATTTTTATAAATTTAGAGACCCCGCTCCCCATGCTAAGGACCTTGACATCCCCCTTGTCCCCCAAGAATTTACCTAAAATTTGGTTGGTGTCTCCACACGTCCCCCATGTTTGTTTCTTCGCTCCCGCATATCGGTTACTTGGTGGAGCATTGATTTGATCCCTCTCATGCTTGATGGATCCAGGGTTAAGATGGATTGATGCTAGGTTTATATGTTTTCTATAGGTTTTAATTTCAGCTAGTGAATTGAAGAACCTAAGGAACAAACATAAGGGTCTTGATTTCATTTTTAATTATTTAATAACAATTTTCCATTTCTTTGATCTTGTCATCTTTTAGTTTTTCATCTCATTCACTTTTTATAATATTGCCTTGACCTTAGCTTGAAGCTTGATTGTTATTCCTAGATCCAATTCCACATTTTAAAGATAATGTGAGATGGGGAGAAAATGCAAAGTCCCCCAGCCTCACAGATGTTAGGATCCATGTTTGTTGTACCATCAAAAGAGCCATAGAGAATGGAAGTTTCTAAATCTTGTGAGGATCATTCCTTTTTTCCTTCCCTTTCTTCTTAGATTTTTCAAAACTTAGAACCCTCTCTTAGTCTATACAAAGAAATGACGGGTCCAAAATCCAGAAAAGATGTCAGAATTTTGGGACTCTCAAATTTGATGGGGTTGTGCTTACATAAAGATGATGAGATCATCTCTAAACAAAATTTTCTCTATGCCAAACTAGTCCTTGTCAAAGTAGTGTATATACGCAACTATCTATGCAGACTCTCCATTTAAATTAGATGAGCAACAACTAATGAATAATTGCAGATAACTTTGTTAGGCATGACGCAAATGACAGTTCAACCATGTCAGATTTGGCTGCATGATGGTAGAAACTTGTTAGGACCAGATCTTAGAGATATTTTATGCACTCTTATGCTCTTGCAATCTCTTTCAATGCATAGAGAATACCATGATCATGATATTACATCATTGGATGTTAAGACAAGAAGCAGTGCGACATGAATAGGGAGATTTGTCAAGTTGGAATTGCAAGTGCAGTTTATTTCAGGTTGTAGGATTACAATTTACTGCCAAGTAAATGTCCAAGTTAAGTCAACTTGAATAGATTTAACCTATAATGATAAGAGGAGGTTAGCGAGTATAAAATAAAATGTTTCAAGAACCTTTGCTTCTTATATTGTAGGCCTCATGTTTTGGGAATAGTTTTTGTCAGAGTATATAAAGATTATATAAAGATTTCGACCAGTTAATATGAATGAATATAAAGATTTCTGGAATAGTTAGTATCTTACAATAATAGAAATTAGTCAATCAAGAAAGTCTTCCACTTAATGTTAAGATGATTTTCATTCATAACTATGAAACTGGAACATATCCTTCATATTTTCTAATTGTACCTAATAAATAACAAGGGATTTCTTGTAGTGAATGAAATGAGTGTTTCTCAACCTTCATTGGCATACAGGAAAGCATAACCACTTTATTGGAGAGAGTGTTCAATATAAGATGCTTATTCAATGTAATATATATATATATATATATATTGGTCATCTCACTTCTCTTCCTTCTCAACAACAAAAGAGATTTGTTTTTGAGGGTTTCCATAATAATAGCCTGTAGGGATTTATGCACTTTGACCATGCTGGCATGTCTGACCACGTGAAATAACATGTTAAAACAAACAACAATCTGATCCAACGTTTTATTTGTAATATAATCATTTTTCTACGTCAAAAGGATCAAAACAGAGCATTGACTAACCATAAATGAAAAGAATGGTAAGATGAGATAAGAAAATATTATTGATGTACAACAAATGACCACATTGAGTAGATCAATGGAATTAGAAAGTACATCTAAGATCAGTTCATGGTGGGAGTGCAAAAGCAACATCTATTGGTACTCTACCAAATGCAGAAAATGAATTAATTATAAATCTAATATAATAAGTACAAAATGAGATGACTACAAAAATAAACAAAACCGTAATAGGTAGAGAAATGTAAAGGTGAGCTTTGATGTAGTTTCTTTATTTGCCAAAATCCCGACACCAAAAGCTCTTGATCTTGTTTCGAAACTGGTTGATCCCGAAATGTTTAATCTTATCAAAATCTGCCTCAACCCAACCTTTTTCACCTTTAAAGGAACCTACTATGAGAAAACAGAGGGCACAACCATGGGATCGTCATTATCCCCAGTTGTTGCCAACATTTTTATGGAACATTTTTAAGCTTTAGCCCTAAACAACTTTCAACTAAAGCCGAAATGTTGGTATAGATTTGAGGATGACACCTTTGAGGTGTGCCCCCATGGTCGTCCTGCATTAAACTCCTTTTTTGACAATCTTAACATCATTTCCCCCCAAATCCAATTTACCATCGAAATTCAAACATATAACTCTCTCCCTTTTCTTGATTTTCTCGTCTCGCGTCAACCTTATGGAACTCTTACCCATGAAGTTTATAGGAAAATGAATCACATGGATCGATACCTTCACGCCCATTCACACCACCACCCAGCCAAAAACACTTTGGTTCTTAAAATTCTAATTAGTCAAGCCCTTCGAATCTCTACTCCCCGTGTCCTTAAAAACGAGAAGTCCCACCTCACAAAATCCCTTGTAGCCAATGGCTACTCTATCGCTCAAATCAATAAAGCCTTCCGCTCTACTCTCCACCCTAAATCTAAACCCCCCCTCCTTCTCCTTCCCCTTTGCTTGCATTGGTCTCTCTTCCCTACATCCAAGGCATTATTGATCACATCTCTATGTTGTTGGCTAAAAAGAATATCAAAAATCTTTTTAAAACCCATAAAACCCTTAAACAATTGTTCATATCGGAGCTAAGGAAACATATGATCCCATGCTTGGCTAAGGCATTTAGTAGATTCTCTCTTCCTTTGGAAAATCATACATTGGAAAAATAGGAAGATCCTTCAAAGTCGTCCTTAAGGAAGATATCACTGACACTCACCACAATCACATCTCTAAGTCAACAATCGCAGAACACTCTCACAACTCTAAGAACCCCATCTGCTTTGATAAAACCAATGGTCTTGCCTCTTCCCACTTCTACCCAACTCATGTCATTTCGGAAGTGCCCGAAATCAAAAAACATCCAAACAATTTCAATTGTGAAGATGGCTACAAACTTAGCCAATCATGGAAACCTACTATTCATCCCATTTTTCACTAGTGGTTTCTGGCCTGTATAATTTACCTTGTCTCATTTCTTCCCCTTTTCGCAACCAACATACCCCCCTAATTTTTACAACAAAAAAAATTAATCTTATTAACTCCTCTCAATAAGGTGCCACCACCCTCCCCCCTATCAAGCTTTCTTACTCACAATTTCTCTCACCATTTTAATTCTTCTATTTTCTTTTCTCGTATCATTCTCACATTAATTAATTGATACCTTTGTTGTTGATACCTTAGCATTGAATTTCAATTTACTATTTCAGACTTCGGTATATACTATTTTGTTTAGTACTATTTAGATTATAGAATGATGAATCTGAATCAATGTATACAACATTTCATTTCTGAATCCAAATCTAAATCGCATCTTTATCATTCACAAATTTGAATTTAGTATTTACACTGCACAATGATGAATTTGCATGCGATGAATTGTTATTGTTGGGATTTTATCATTTCTGTTTTTTATTTTTATAAATTTAGAGACCCCGCTCCCCATGCTAGGGACCTCGGCATCCCACTTGTCCCCTAAGAATTTACCTAAAATTTGGTTGGTGTCTCCACACATCCCCCATGTTTGTTTCTTCGCTCCCACGTCTTGGTTACTTGGTGGAGCATTGATTTGATCCCTCTCATGCTTGATGGATCCAGGGTTAAGATGGATTGATGCTAGGTTTATATGTTTTCTACAGGTTTTACTTTCAACTAGTGAATTGAAGAACCTAAGGAACATACATAAGGGTCTTGATTTCATTTTTAATTATTTAATAACAATTTTCCATTTCTTTGAACTTGTCATCTTTTAGTTTTTCATCTCATTCACTTTTTACAATATTGCCTTGACCTTAGCTTGAAGCTTGATTGTTATTCCTAGATCCAAGTCCACATTTTAAGGATAATGTGAGGTGGGGAGAAAATGCGGAGTCCCCCAACTTCACAGAGGTTAGGATCCATGTTTGTTGTACCATCAAAAGAGCCATAGAGAATGGAAGTTTCTAAATCTTGTGAGGATGATTCCTTTTTTCCTTCCTCTGCTTCTTAGATTTTTCAAAACTTAGAACCCTCTCTTAGCCTATAAAAAGAAATGACGGGCCCAAAATCCAGAAAAGAGGTCAGAATTTTGGGACTCAAATTTGATGGGGTTGTTCTTACATAAATATGATGAGATCATGTCTAAACATAATTTTCTCTATGCCAAACTAGTCCTTGTCAAAGTAGTGTATATACGCAACTATCTATGTAGACTCTCCATTTAAATTAGATGAGCAACAACTAATGAATAATTGCAGATAACTTTGTTAGGCATGACGCAAATGACAGTTTGACCATGTCAGATTTGGCTAGATGATGGTAGAAAATTGTTAGGACCGGATCTTAGAGATATTTTATGCACTCTTATGCTCTTGCAATCTATTGCAATGCATAGAGAATACCATGACCGTGATATTACATGCTTGGATGTTAAGACAAGAAGCAGTGTGACACGAATAGGGAGATTTGTCAAGTTGGAATTGCAGGTGCAGTTTATTTCAGGTTGTAGGATTACAGTTTACTGCCAAGTAAATGTCCAAGTTAAGTCAACTTGAATAGATTTAACCTATAATGATAAGAGGAGGTTAGCAAGTATAAACTAAAATGTTGCAAGAACCTTTGCTTCTTATATTGTAGGCCTCATGTTTTGGGAATGGTTTTTGTCAGAGTATATAAAGATTATATAAATATTCCAACCGGTTAATACGAATGAATATAAAAATTTCTGGAATAGTTAGTATCTTAAAATAATATAAATTAGTCAATCAAGAAAGTCTTCCACTTAATGATAAGATGATTTTCATTCATAACTATGAAACTGGAACATATCCTTCATATTTTCTAATTGTACCTAATAAATAACAGGGGATTTCTTGTAGTGAATGAAACGAGTGTTTCTCAACCTTCATTGGCATACAGGAAAGCATAACCACTGTATTTGAGAGAGTGTTCAATATGAGATGCTTATTCAATGTAATATATATATATATATATATATAGTATGGTTGGTCATCTCACTTCTCTTCCTTCTCAACAACAAAAGAGATTTGTTTTCGGGGGTTTCCATAATAATAGCATGTAGGGATTTATGCACTTTGCCATGCTGGCATGTATGACCACATGAAATAACATGTTAAAACAAACAACAATCTGATCCAATGTTTTATCTGTAATACACTCATTTTTCTATGTCAAAAGGACCAAAACAGAGCATTGACTAACCATAAATGAAAATAATGGTAATATGAGATAAGAAAATATTATTGATGTACAACAAATGACCACATTGAGTAGATCAATGGAATTAGAAAGTACATCTAAGATCAGTTCATGGTGGGAGTGCAAAAGCAACGTCTATTGGTACTCTACCAAATGCAGAAAATGAATTAAGTATAAATCTAAGATAATAAGTACAAAATGAGATGACTACAAAAATAAACAAAACCGTAATAGGTAGAGAAATGTAAAGGTGAGCTTTGATGTAATTTCTTTATTTTCCAAAATCCTGGTACCAAAAGCTCTTGATCTTGTTTCGAAACTGGTTGATCCTGAAACGTTTAATCTTATCAAAATCTGCCTCACCCCAACCTTTTTTACCTTTAAAGGAACCTTCTATGAGCAAACAGAGGGCACAACCATGGGATCATCGTTATCCCCAGGTGTTGCCAACATTTTTGTTGAACATTTTGAAGCTTTAGCCCTAAACAACTTTCAACTAAAGCCGAAATGTTGGTATGGATTTGAGGATGACACCTTTGAGGTGTGGCCCCATGGTCGTCCTGCATTAAACTTCTTCTTTGACAATCTTAACATCATTTCCCCCCAAATCCAATTTACCATCGAAATTCAAACATATAACTCTCTCTCTTTTCTTGATGTTCTCATCTCGCGTCAACCTTATGGAACTCTTACCCATGGATTTTATAGGAAACTGAATCACATGGACCGATACCTTCACGCCCATTCACACCACCACCCAGCCAAAAACTCTTTGGTTCTTAAAACTCTAATTAGTTGAGCCCTTCGAATCTCTACCCCCGTGTCCTTAAAAATGAGAAGTCCCACCTCACCAAATCCCTTGTAGCCAATGGCTACTCTATCACTCAAATCAATAAATATTTCCACCCTAAATCTAACCCCCCCCCTCCTTCTCCTTCCCCTTTGCTTGCATTGGTCTCTCTTCCCTACATCCAAGGCATTATTGATCACATCTCTATGTTGTTGGCTAAAAAGAATATCAAAACTCTTTTTAAACCCCATAAAACCCTTAAACAATTGTTTAGATCGGAGCTAAGGACAAATATGATCCCATGCTTGGCTAAGGAGTTTAGTAGATTCTCTCTTCCTTTGGAAAGTCATACATTGGAAAAACAAGAAGATCCTTCAAAGCCCGCCTTAAGGAAGATATCGATGACACTCACCACAATCACATCTCTAAGTCAGCAATCGCAGAACACTCTCACAACTCTAAGCACCTCATTTTCTTTGACAAAACCAATGTTCTTGCCTCTTCCCACTTCTACCCAACTCGTGTCATTTCGGAAGTGCCCGAAATCGAAACACATCCAAACAATTCCAATCGTGAAGATGGCTACAAACTTAGCCAATCATGGAAACCTACAATTCATCACATTTTTCACTAGTGGTTTCTGGCTTGTATAATTTACCTTGGCTCATTTCTTCCCCTTTTCGCAACCAGCATACCCCCCTAATTTTTACAACAAAAAGAATTAATCTTATTAACTCCTCTCAATCAGGTGCCACCACCCTCCCCCCTATCAAGCTTTCTTACTCACAATTTCTCTCACCATTTTCATTCTTCTATTTTCTTTTCTCATATCATTCTCACATTAATTAATTGACTTATGAATTATCCTTCTAATCATCCCTTGCACGTTTATCACAAGTTGCAATTTCTCTCACCCTTTTTTCATTCTCTTAATTTCCTTTCTCATAACTTTTATCTTTTATTCTCACATTAATTAATTAACCGATTAATTATCCTCCTAACCCTCCCTTGCATATTTATCACAATATTCCTTGNTTTTTATTCTTAATTCTAATTATCTCCAAATCGCCATACCTTATCTTTTTAAATCTCACATTAATATAAAAATTTAATTATTATTTTTTACCTCTCCATTTCTTCTTATATCTAATTAATTCCCAACAACGAATTCTTGCCCATAATCTTCTTAATCCTCACATCAATTATTCATTAATTCTCTGATTTAACCCAATCCTAATTTCCAGATCTTATTAAATTATTTACCAATGGTCCTTTTTAAGGATCATCAAAATAAATTATTAATTATTTTATTTCTTTACCTTGCATCTCCTCCTATAAATCATCAACAACGACACTCTCTTCATTACCATTAGAGATTTACTCATCCTTGATAATGGGTGGAGTGTCCACTCGAAACGTCGGATGTTTCATAAACTCTTACACAATTTTCTCGAGAAAGTTTTAGCTACCATAAGGGCACTAGAGCTGTAGGTCAAGGCCAGGTGAGGAGAGAGAGAAACTCCTTATTGGAGTCTTCAATCACCATGAAGAAGTCGATGCGTTGTCTTAGAGGGTACACCCAGAAAGGATATATAGTCTAATGTTGCAAATACAATTTCAAGGAATATGTTGCCAAGGGTAGGTAAAAGGAACTTATCGAAAATATAGGAGAAAATATTTGTAAGCATAAACTTAGACCTAAAAATTTGGAAAAGAGTCGAAATTCAACAACTTGAAAAACTTAGAAAATTTGGGAAATATAGGGAGAATCAGAGATATTTACAATAAATAGATAATTTCTTATTAAAATTCCCACAAAATCGAGGAAATATTGGACTGAAGAGTTACAACATGGGGTTTCCTACCTTTGTAGATCTAAAAAAATAAATCTATTAGGAACATGAATGTAAACGAAAAAAGGAAATGATGGTTAGTATCGATCAAGGAGATTCAAGGAAAGAAGCTAAGTTGAGGTCCAGTAGAAATGGAAGAAATGTGAAGCTAGACAAAATGGATGATATCCTTTACCCAAGCTAGTTCCTTTTTTGGTTTTACCTTTTTGTTCTTTTGCAGTCTCCATATCTATGCTTAGACAATCAGACATCCTAAAATCATGTTAACATTGAGCGTTTGATTATGTAATTTTGGTTTTTGTAACTTTGTTAATAGTGTTGCCCTCGACCTAGTTGGTAGGACAAAACCCTTAGGATTTATAAAGAAGTATGGTGTTCTTTATGTGTTTTATAATGTTGGTAAACTATTGTTGAAGTGGGATAAAAGGATTGGAGCCTTGCGATTAAAAACATTTGTTAAAATGTTGGTAAACTATTCATGAAATGGACTAAAAGGATTGATGCCTTGGGATAAAAAATGAATACTTCCTCTTGTGATGTATACTCTAATAGTTAGAAGTGAAGATTTTTTTTGGAATATAAATAAAGAATTGTTTTCAACAAAAGAATGTAAGGGTCACTATTGAACAAAAACAAGATGAGAATATTCAAAAATGATAAGTGGTTAACCTCATGGAAACCTAATATTCATAAGCATAAACAAAAAAAATATGTAAATATGCACGGTATTATTGGAGTAGAATAATCAATAACTTGTCCATTATGATGTCGTCTGACATTAACTTTGAGCAGTTATAATGACAATGACCCATTGATAAGGTACCGACAAACCCTATTATTTGTTTACGTGTGTGAGGCCAGATCTAGCTTCTAATTTCTAGGATTTATTGTCCATAAGATGGGTTCCTATTTAGAAAAACAAAATCCATTAACCTTATTGAATCCCTACTTCAATGCAACAATGATGTGACCAACTTGCTTGATGTCTTCATTTCTACCCCTCATTATTTCCATTCTCTAGTTCAGCAATATTTTGATATTTGGATTGAGCTTGTAACTGCAAGAAAGTGTTATATCATTTAAAGGCCAACCATAGAATAGAATAATATTATCTCAGGGTTGATTCTTCCAATAATTGCAAAAGCATACACTAGATCTATGGTCACTGCTCCATCCAAAACTATGAATACATTGTAACCCCTTGCTAACAATCCAACAATGAAAATTATCCTAAGCTTATAGTAATATAAGCTTGTGACAGGAGATTTTTTGTTTAGCACCACCAACGATGCTCAATGAAGGCCATCGACTATTGAAATGGCACTAATGGTTGGCATCCGTCGCAACAATATCTTGTGCAATATTCTTGGATATGAACTTGCCTTTCAAAGTAGGGATATTCGAGGGTGTTGAATCCATTTTTGCATTAAAAAAAACAATTTCATCCATCCAAAATTGTCACTTCAACAAATATTGTTCGGTCGTATTACGATGATGGAAAACCAGAAAAGATTGAAATCTTAGAACATTTATCATTCTTGTTTGAAAAATGGTACAAACTATTTTTTCTTGGAAAAACATTCAGATACTTTCCCAATCCAGGGATGGTAATTAGTGTAAAGTAAACATGCATGCACTAGTGCATTTGACTACAAGGGAATCGAACATAGAACTTGCACAACATGCCAAATTAATGGTTGCATACATATACCAACTTTGTATGAATATTATTCTCTCAAATTAATTTTTATATAGTTATTTCTTTGAATTTTGATAAATTATATACTTTTAAGTGATAAGATCCTATTTTATGGATCACAACACTTATTTATAATTATTGTGTTCATTGTTCGTCCTCTATTTAAGTCTCCATATGTCATTCCCTACATTATTTTTGATGGTAGAGTGCCATAATTGGGGAGCTTGGCATGAACATGTTTAATTTTTCTATAGTTGTTTCTTTGAATTGTGATAAATTATGTATACTTTTAAGTGATGAGATCCTTTTTTTTGAGTCACAACACTTATTTATAATTATTGTGTTCATTGTTTGCTCTCTAATCAAGTCTCCATATGCCATTCCCTACATTATTTTTTATTGTAGATTACCCATAATTTGGGAGATTGGGATGAACGTGTAAGTCATTATTTTATTTAATTAATTCATTTCTACTCACTTGACTCACTTATGGAAGTTTGGTGTTGATGCAAGAGCATCCTTGGTCTCAGGAAATAAACATCACCCAAAATAAGTTAAAATTTGCTTTTGTAGATAGCATAAGGGCCAACTTTGTTGTAGAAAACATTACTACAAAAACTTTGTTGTAAAAGACATTGCTACGAAAACTTTGCTACATAAGCGCCTTTGTTGTAGAAACCATACACTACAAATCAAGACCACGTAGGATGAGACAATTTTGAAACAGTACCAAAGGTGGCTAGTAGTCAATGTGGATTGATACGAAGGGACACATGAGGCAGTTGAGAGGCTAAAATTGTTTTATCTTCAAACAAAAATGAAGCGATGGAGGGAGGCTTAAAGAAGGGGGCCAAGAGAAGAGAGATGGATTCAATTCGACGATTTGATTTCCAAGTCCTTGGATAGAGGGTTATTTCTAGAACTCAAGAACATAGGATTTCAATCTTAGAATAATGAAATCGAAGGGCACGACTTCATAACGATAGAGTGAGAGGGAAGTAAACGCCATCAGGTTGATTCCAAAGCATCAGAATAGAGGAATGCGCTCAGATTATAAGCCATGGAAGTAAAAATGATTTTCAAACTACCTAGAATTGTATACAGGTTGGGAAGAAATAATGGAATTAGATACTAAAACTATAAGAGTGATGAATGAACTGATTTCATATTGAGTTAATAAAATCTTCAATTCTAGTTATGTTGATGTTGCCTCGTATATGAATTATTTCATTGTCAATTCCTCATTGTATATGTTTTAGTTTATTTCTCGGAAACAATAGAACGTTGGTAGTTGTGTACTCTGAAAGTAGATACATAGTTTTTATAGCTGAGTTTAGGTGACAGGACGTAGGGCCTCTGCGTTAGGTGGTATCAAAGTTGGTTAAGCTCCTGAGGATTGGTTTCCTGATAGTGTTCATGTATAACACATGGTTGTGGAAGATAATTTGTGAGAAACAAAGACCGAAAGTAAGGCCTATGGAGATTAATATAATTGAAGACTACGAGAGAAGTTTGGAGAATGTCGTTGCAGAGAGGAGTAGCCCGAGGAGGTGCGAGGAACCAAGAGTTGGGGGAATTGAGGAGGAGAATAGAAGAGTTAGAGAACAGAAGAATTGGTGATGTTGAAGTAGACTCAAAATCATAGGATGAGATATAGAGGAATGGGATGATGATGAAGGAAACTTGACAGTGTGTCTCATATCGTTTTTGAAGGATAGAGGTAGCGCAAGGGAAAAAGTTTCTTGCTATGATGGTAGTTTGAAAGATGAGGCTCTCATTGATTGGATATGGGAGATCTAAAGGTACTTTCAGCACGAAAATGTTCAAGATTATAATCGAGTTCATTTTTCAACAATGAAATCAAGAGGACATGTTGCATTTTGTATAGAAAGAAAGAGTGGAATATTTACATGATAATATTAAGACTTGGAGAAAATGGCGAGTAAAATAAAGGAGAAATTCGTACCTATCAATTGCCACCAAAGTTTATGTAGGCATGTATAGAAATACAAACATAAAAATACATATGTTCAGGAGTACACTGAAGAATTTTTCAAATTGTCCCTTGGATCAGGACTAAAATAACTAAAATACCCAAGGGTAGATAGGTATATTAATGGACTAAAGTTTTAGATAAAAGATGAAATGAGCACACATTACTTTCATAATGTAGATGACGCCTATCAATTCGATCTAAAGGTAGAAGAAAAGGGCATTGTTTAGCTATTCTACGTTTTGGCCTTTTTCGTCGAAATCCGACGACTTAAATCTGGACAAAATCACAATTTTTTGTTATTTAAATTGCATTTCCGAATGCATAAATGGATTCAGCGTGGTTATTTTATAGCCATTCAATGTGTTTTCCATAATTATTATTGTTTTCTTTATATGTTTTATGATTCAAGGAAATATGTTTTTATTTCCTTTCACTTTGTGGCATGACTTAAGCATCTTCACCTTTTAGAATCTACTATGTTTGTTTTATATTTTCGTTGGAAAGAATTATTGGTGTTCATAAAGGGAAATGAGCTATACATAGCTAAGCGAAGATAAAAATGGTTTATGCACTAGGTTCCTATGTGTTCATTGTAGGAGACCCATTAGAATGAGATTGGCATTCCTCTAATGAAATTATACATTTGATGTCAAGACTAAAATAACATTACATGTAGCCTAGATGATTCTAACTATATTCATAAATTCCTTAATGACCTTTAGTCTTTGATCACATAATAATGTGAGAGCTCAAGTGGTATTGGTCACTGACACACCCTTGATTGTAAAGCATGTGAAGCAAAACTTGAAAGGATATGTTGAGGTGCATGTTTCTATATGTAATAGGTGAACATGAAGGGAGAAACAATATATGAATCATGATTAGACAAAGAGGAATCAAGATCATTAATATTATGTGGACATTTTGTAAAATAAAAAATGGTGTTATGATTCATTTTAATGTTTTGCGAGAGTAGCTTATTATCTTTCTCTTATACAGATTATTCACTTTGATTGCATGTCATATAGAAAAATGTAGAGATCCATGCACAAAATATGCTAATGTGGATGCACTGCAACCATCCTTTAAACGTTTTAAGCGTGTTGAAGTAGATATTGTCGAGGTTGTTGTTTTAGGTAGTGCTTCAAACAACTAGTTTCATTGTATTTCTATTTTGTATCAAGGGGGGTGGTTAGGTCCCACATAATTTGTAAAAATTAATTGTATACCAAGTGTAGTAGGCTAAATTAAAATGTGTTTCAAACTTTGGCCGAGCACTCAATTGTATATTGAAAACATTTTTGAAATCATTTCTACATTTGATCTCTAAGCATGATAGAACTTAGTAGAATGCAAGAAGTTGTGTTGAGTAAAGTTAGAAAACTAGCTAGGATTTTGTTTACAAGGTGTCGTGGTGCAAGATTACATGGAAAATATGAAGTGAGTGCAAAATCGTCTAGGAAATTTTCTTCTTAGTTATGTGTCTCTTAACTTTTTTACTAGCTAACAAAAATATAATGGATAAAGGTGATCTCTCTTCATTAGAAAGGGGTACTTTCTAGGTACAAATGGATGATCAAAGAGGAAGTCATGCATGTAATGTGACCTATCAATAGTCTTATACATTTTGAGTTATTGATGAACAAAATTATGTGCCCTCCTATTAAGGAACATCCAATGTTGAACTTGAAAACTTTCATAATTGATGAGTCGGTGATAAAGAATCCATAATAGAAGTGGTAGAGAAAATATCAATATCTCCCAAGCCTTATATAAGTGGTGGTCACGATCCGTACATACACAAATTTTCTGGTGAAATACCCTCAAAACTGATAGAGGGATATGGAAGAGTGTATTGTAAGAGCCCAGACAAACTCAACCCTTGATGCTTGGAGCATTGGCTAGAGGAGGGACAAATTAGGTTTCTTTTTCCAAACATGTAAAATGAGTATATTACAGTTTATTGAATATATTTTCATGTTATTTATATTGTTTTATAATATAGTAAAATATTTGTCAAATGCTTTACAAGGTTTTATAATTTAGTTAAAGATTCACCAAAATTTTACATTATTTTATAATTCAGTGAAACATTCACCAAGATTTTACAAGATTATATAATTCAGTGAAAGATTTTCCAAATAAAACATATTAACATATCATATTAGTGATAAAATAGCCTTCAAATTTTGCTATGTATCATAGGGATTCACCCATTTATTATACATATAAAATTACAGGGGGTTTCTTAAAATTTTCCCCATGGTGCATTGATGTGTCCAAAGGAAACTTGAAGAATTCTTTACATATGATTGTCTTCTGCCCCAACTATTCCTTATTGTTTTACAAATGGATAGATGATCTGCTAGATGAATTTTCCACAACAATCACATCTTCAAGCAACAATTGGGTTTTTCATGGAGAGGGAAAACATAAATGGAATTGAAAAATGTGATCAAGAGTGGTAGGACTAGCTATTATTTTGAAGACACTGCTATATAATGCTCATCCAAGTTTATATTCCTAAAATCTTAGGCTTTTTATGGGATTGGATGGAAGTTTCTTAGCATTTATCACACAATTGGCTGGACGATCGACAATTTTGCAGAGAGCTTTCAGTTGCGATGTTTTTCCAGATCATTCCTTCGTATCTTGACATGTAGAGTTTGCTATGATGTTATTCCTTAAATTCTTGATTTTTGTATGCCATTTATTATAAACCAGGGTGTTTAGCCACTTTATGTACTAACATTGGATTATGCTATGTGGGAAGCATGAAAAGATGGAAATTGTAGGTGATATCTTAATTTTAACATATTTGAGATCATGTCATGGTGCATTCCTTAATGGGAAACTCCTTGAAAGTGGCCAAGAAATTGCCTTAAACGATTTGGATGATGTTAGATTTGGTGCAAGTACTAGAAGTTGTATCTTGTGTAAAAGAAGCTATCAACAATTTCTCATAAATTGCATGTCCACCTTCAATTCATTATGAGGATTAGTGCATGGGAAAATGACTTGATGCACACCAGTCTAACCTTTGATGTGCTTCTTTGGAAGACAACTGTCCAAATTGGAATCTGTGAAGATATAGTACTTTTGGATGAAATTGTTTTGTGGACAAACTACACATTTAGTGTTTGTTGAAATCCTTCAAGGGACAACAAAATTGCATCTACATGTCAAGAGTGGTTGAACTCCCACGTTTGGCATATCGATTTTCAAATGTTATCTTCTCTTTATGTTGTTGTAGATATATACAAAAGAGGTAGTGATGAGTCAAATTGGCCGTGATAGTGGTTTTATGAGTGGCTTTGATGACATGAAAAATTTAAATTAATTGAATGGTAGTTGTGTTCTGAGTTTGAACAAAAATCATCGAGGGTCAACAATTAGACAACGAGAAAGGTTGTCAGTAGATATGTAGAAGGTTAAACGAGGCAGAGTTGATTGGTAGGAAACATATTGTGTTAAATATGGGGAGATACTCTAAGAGTTTGTGATTGATAAACATCATCAACAAACTTGACAATATGAACTCATGAACAAAAATATTGGGCAAGAGATTCATGTTTGGTTCATAGATTGAAGGTGAATCATGTTGGGATATAGCAACAAATATTATTGTTTGGTAAGGAAAATAATAACATCTGTGAGGTAACAAGGCCCATGTAATCATAATTTTACAGGCTCAAATTTGTTATTGACATGCATTTGATGAGAATTAAGAGGTGCCATACAACACACATTATATATGGGAGAGTGTTTTAGAAAAAATAAGTTAAAATATTTTGGAGTTTCCAAGGTTTACACTGTAGAAAAATTGAAATTTTTTGGCGAGGTATAGAGACAAAAGAACCGATGAGACACAACAAGATATGTTATTTTCAAATGACGGTGTTGGTTTATCGCCGACAAAATCTAATTGATGAAACTGACATTGATCAGATATTGCAAATATCACAGATAATCTTGCGCATGTTACATGACTCATAAAATAAATGTATCACTTGTTTTTTTTTTGTTGTCAAACTTTCTTTTATTAAAAGGCACACAAACAAATGTTTTTAGAGAAGTAATTTGACACAGATGTGAGGCACACATGCTAACCCATACAATAGGTAAGATTTTGTCACAAATGACCATGAGAGGTATTGGATGTTAGAATAAGTAACACTCAATAATATTTTAGGGGTCTTAAATCCTTATGATAAATAAAGTGTTGTGTGAAAAGTTAGATATAGAGGAGATTCAAAGTTTATGCATTGAATAGAAAAAATAGTGAAAGTATTTTGTTTCATTATCTAAAATTTAAACATGGATTGACTTATTAAAGTGAGAAAACAGTGGAAACTTAATGCAAAAAATGAAAGAAGGGAAGAAACCACGTAGTCTTCATATGCTTAGAGGAGAGGGAAAATGGGAAAAGCATAAATGCATATAGAAGAAAATCTAACCCACTTACACAATCACTAGAATGAATAGAGCCAACATGCAAACCATTCATGCCCATGACATTTTTAGATGATTAGACCATCACCAGAAATGTAATTCACATACACACAACTCTCTAATGTAACTTTTAGTCCCTTTGAATTATTTTTGTGGTCACTTGTTGGAGATTGATTAAATTATCTTATCTTATCTTATTATCTCAGAGAAATACAAGAGATTATGTGCACCACTAAAGAGTAAACACAATGACAAAATTGCAAGATATATTCTCAAGCAAGACAAAATTATCTTATGTGTAGAGAGCCCATTAGGACAATTTAGAACTGAAAAAAATGTAAGGAACAAGTGACACAAATATTTGAAGTGAAGAAACCCTAACCATCCAAAAAACATGAGAGATATTTCCCTTCAGTCAAGTGAGGACAACCCTTAACCCAATAAATATATCATAAAATATAATGATTCAAAATAAAAATATGAAAATTTTTCCATATGTATTTCATTGTGTCAAATTAGGATTCTGAAAATTTTGGAGTCTGAAACTTCACTAAAAAACATTTGTAGCAAAAATGCCAAGATAATTGATTTCAAGATTAGTCACAAACCTTGGGTTGAAGTGACTATATCTTTGAAACTATAGCGAACAATAACATGAAATTTTAACCACCTATAATATGACATGCATTGTCAGTCTCAACAAAATTTCATTGTCTGAAACCTTCAAGAAACAAATTTATAGCAAAAATCCCAATATGGCTCGTTTAAAACTGAATTCAGGATGAGTAAAAAACCCTACCATCCATAGGCTACATATCCTAATTTATAACAACCAAAAACCTGAAATTTTTACCATGGGTACTTTGATATGTCTCCTAAGTAGCCTCCAAATTTGGTTGTCTAAAGTGTCTTAGAAAACAAGTTATAGCGAAAATTACAAAATGACTCGCTTGAAGCACCAAAACCCTATGATTGATGCTCTGATAACAAATGCTATGAACCAATGCCTTGAGAATGGTAAAATTCAATGAATAACAATCCACTTCGAGGATGGAACCTCCTTTTACAATATCTCAATAAAGAAGACAAGATATAATGATATGAGATGATCTTAAGACTAGGTCTCCTTAGTATATATACACAAGAGACAAAGGGAACACTTATAATGAAAGGGTACAGTCAAGGGTTCTAGCCTACGTACACATATAACTCTAGAATTGTAATAATTCAATATCTAGGGCTTAATAAGGAGTTTTATAGTTAACATGGGGCTTTGTCCAGGGTTTAACAAGGTTGCAGAGGGATATTGGCCTAAATTCCTGAAAAGTAGAGGGGTCATTATTTTTTGGTGTGAAGTCTATGAACATAGCATTCACAACATTCAAGATATTTCCTAACCTTCTTGATTCCCTAATTAAATGAAGGAGATCCTTCTCCAAATATTCATAAAACCCATGATAGAATTCCACCATCACGCCATTGAGACCTGGACTTTTTCCTTCTTGAAATCTCCCAATACATATTCCAATTCTTCTACAATAACCTCAGCCTCCATGATAGTATTCATTTCATCAATGAAAAACCTTGGAAATAGTCTTAACACCCGCATTATTTCACCTATATTATTTTCATCATTTTCCATAAACAAAGAGTGAAATTGTCACTTACTAGCCAAGGATAAATCACTAAATGAGGTATCTCTATTCCTATCCAAACTCTCCATCTCGCAAATAGAGTTGAAAAAACAACTTGTGGGAAAAAATTGTATTGTTGTCTCCCTCGGCTAGCCAAATGGCTCGGCTTTTGAGTCACCATTCAAATTCCTCCAATTCTAAGAGATGTCTCATATTGCTTTCATAGTCTCTCAACCTCACTACCTCCTCATCCAACAAAACCCCACTGGAATTTTGCTCAAACAGATCCTGCAAAGTGCTTTTAACTTCCTTTAAATCTTTTTGGTTGACTTTGGATCTCTCTCTAAACCAATCCGTTGCCGGCCTTTTTATATGAACCAATTTTTTTTGGAATTGTCGCATCGCTGACACCCCACTCAACTCTTCATAACTTTTTCAATTACCAGTGACCAAATTTCTAAAGTCTTCCTCATTTAGCCAATTGTGACTACATTTAAAAGGTATAGTGGATCTTTTATTCACCATTTCTATCTATAGAAAAATACGCAAATGTTTTGAAATAACTTTGACACATACCCATGATTTTTATCTACTAACAAATTCTAGTACCCTCTGTTAGAATATAATGTATGTGCTCCTTTTACCATTGACAATATCGCTATTGTCACCCAACCATAGGTCGAAGCCACCCTCCGAGCACCTTAACCTTGACAGAGAATCGCTCCAGAAGCAAACCCTAGGCTAGATAGCCAAACAAAGGGTAGTGCTCCTTTCCCCAAGGATAGTGCACCAACAACTGCTTATCAGATAGTCCAAACCCTAACCAAGAGATAGTCCAAGCCAAATGTGATTTGCTAGTTGTAGCAGCTGCAATGTCAACTCTCCTCCAAACCTGCGCACAAAACTGGGCAGTGCAGTGCGCACAAGTGTTGCTCTACAATTCTGAGACTGCCTACCAAAATGAAGACTTGCCTCCTGTATTTATAGTAATTTTGGCTAACTGCCTAGGCCAACTTCTCATTCTGGGTACCTGTCTGTTTAGTATATATTATTTCTTCTGGCCGACTTCTTCTCTTGGAGGCTAATAACCTAATACAAGTTATCTTCTTGAGCCGACATGTCTTCTAGGGTTATTAGCCAACTCATTAGGGTTTCTTATTTCTTCTCAGAATATTCTATTCTCATCAGGTTTACACGTTGAGGTAAATACCTCCCGTAGCTACCACAAGATCAACACTCCCTCCTAGCTAGGGAGGTATTATAGGTAATGGTCTTGAGCACAAACATACCATTCACCCGGTAGCATCAACATAGATGTATAACCTATCTCATGACTAGATCATGAGCACCATCATCACCATCAGTGTCATCAGCTACATCATCTCTTGAAACCATACTCCATATTGAGTAATCAGACATGATGCTCACTCCACAGAGTGACACAGGATCCATTCTTCTAATCTAGAAGAATAAATGTTCTGGACCATTTTATGTCTTGGAAATCTCTGTTCATTGATCATCCATCTAACTGATAATCATTTTCAACACTTCTGATAGTCTTCAAGGCAATCAGAACAATATCATTCAATAGAACACAATTGTGTCTATCAATAGTAGTACACAACGACAATCCATTGGTACACTACCACACCAAGTAGCACACAGGTACTTGATCAAACAATGGAACACATCCACCAATCATAACAATCATCATAACAATAATCTGATATCAACCTGCACAGAAACAATGTTATGATATAAACTGAATCATCTGGACCATTCTTTCACTCACATCTGTGAGAACTCGGAACAGTATCTTCCCTAAAAAAGGTAAGACATCAATGATGAGCTATCTAGACTATTCTTCCCAAGCAAGGAACAATAATTGTCCTAATTTGTTTTTTTGAGCCTAGACAATTCCCCACCCTAGACCATTCCTCCGACACTAAACAAAGTGTAACCTGGAGAGAATGACTCTGTCTTAAAAAATTTTTTGTCCCTGATTGCTAAACCTGGACCATTCCCCACCCTGGGCCATTCTTCCGGCACTAAACAAAGTGCATCTTGGAGAGAATGAATCCACCCTAAGGAATGACTGTCTGAACCATTTCCCATGTTAAACACGAGGAAATGATTGTCCTGCACCAACCTCCAAAATGGACCATTCCTCATGTTAACCATAATGAGAAATCGTTGTCTGGTGAGGTGGGTCAGTCTTCTTCAGTAACCCTCAAGAAGAGAGATTGCCCTAGACCACTTCCCATGTTAACCAAAATGTAAAGTCGTTGTCTATGGTACATCAACAATATGGACCATTTTCCGAACTGAAAAATGTTTGTCCGTTAGAAATCTCAATCCACTTTCCGAACTGGAAAGAAACTGCTCATCCTGAACTATTTTTTGAACTGAAAAATGACTATCCATCAATCAACAATACATCAATGCTCCCTCCTAACCTGGGAGTCATCTCTTCCTTTTTCAATAAGGAAGTCATCTCCACGAGATTCCAACTTGAGTACGCAAACTCTTTCATCTTGGACAGAAGATTTAACAAAATTATCTGCTCATCTATGGAGATATGTATTGGAGAACCACTTTCTCCTTTATGGACTTCATCATGGATAATGTAATGCTTGATTTTAAATGTACTTCGGTCTAGAACACTGGTTTTCTATGAAGGCTTCATGTAGCTTAGATCAATAAGATATATCATTGTTGGAGAACTGGAACATATCCATGTGGCACTTATTCTGTCATCAAAAGATCTGATCTTCTGTATGATGCTCGGGTGATTAAAAATGATTGTGAGATATATTGTGAAGGTCCAAGTAATACAAAGTCTCTTGTTCATTTATTACTCTCATCGCCAGTTGCACATATTCATTTTTCTAGTCGGACATCATAGGGGACCCACAGAACCCCCGCCATTCCAGACGCTTGAAAAATCTCCCTCCCATTCGAGGAAGAGTTCCTAGTCTTGCCAACTCATCGAATCAACCCTCTCACACCCCCGTGAGTGCTACTGTCTTGGGATCAAATTTTCTTGGTTCCACTTTACTTGGGTCCACTTCCCAAGTTCAATCGTCCACTAGCTTTCATTTACAAGGAAGAGGGGGGAACACTTCTTCCCAAGGAGGAAGTACCACCCCACCTAACCCCCCTCACGGGTTAGGTACACAAACCACTCACACCATGGATGGAACAAATCCTCCATCACCACACCAAATTCCATACTTGTTTTCCCTCAACATACTGGATCTGAGTAAGCTCACCAAGGATCCTATATTGCATGACCCCACATGGCCTGCAATGCCTACCAAATTACCTTAAGAAATTCCCAAGTTTGAAGGAAAGGAAAGAGATGACCCTACCAACCATGTCATGACATTCCAGCTATGGTGCTCTTCAAACAACATCATGGACGACTCCATTTAGTTATGGTTATTCCAACACACACTCACTGGCCCATCAACCAAGTGGTATGTAGATGAAAAATCAGGGTCCCATGTGACCTTTGAATCATTGGACAAATAATTTTTGACCTTCTTTCAACTACCAATCCGCCATGAAAATGGTCTCAAACTACTCTCGGAGTTTAAACAAACCTCAGCCACACATATCGTTGACCACATTCACAAATGGCGTCAGTGACGTAGCTTATGCAAAGCAGAAACCACCAAGCAACAATGCCTCAATTGGTTTCTCAAATCACTTGTCTCCCTCCTTGCCAAAGATGTGGCCTCCACCTTCCTCCAATATGAAGAGGAAGAAATTAGCAAAGCTCAATAGTATGAACTCATCTACACATAGTCGGGATACTTATACATAGTACTACCTGACATCCCGACACCCATACCATTCGGCCAAGAAAAACTTGGGATGTCTCACTCAGCGGACGGATTGATTGGTACCACAACACACCATAATCCATACATCCAACCACCACCCATGTATGGTACACCCCAACATCTGCCAATATATGGTATAATTCCTTATTACCCCCACACCCTTACCCACAACCATACCCTATTATACCCTCTCCACCCACGAGTGGACCTGCATCGACAACCATGATGCGTCTGACTATACAACCAATTTCTTGTACCCCCTCTACCTCAGCGTACACCCTAAGAACTAGTGAAATAATCACACCTTCTTATGTACCATACAGATCATTGCCACAAAATAATCCATACTTTCCATTTCCTGGTCCCCGCCCCACCCATGGCTCCACCACAAGGACAACCACATGCTGGGGTTAACTTTGTTCAACCCTCTCCCATTCAACAATTTCAAAGTTTTGAACAACTGAATATGGAAAATCTGGACCATCAGTCTAATAATGAAAAAAATAAAGGAAAAAACCAAAACAATAATAATCTCGGACCAAGAGGAAATAACCCCAAACAAAACCAACTTGTTGGGGGCAATCAGAATCAAGGGAATTGGAACCCCCAAGGAGGCAATAACAAAAAACACCAAGGGAATAATAGCAACAACATCCGTACAAACTTCCCTTGTGCCCTTTGCGGTGAGTATGGCCATTATACTCACCATTGCCCCCACATTTTTGACTTTAAACGAATGAAAGAATCCATGAATGGACCTCATCCCCTTTCCCCCCAACAGGCCCCACAAAAGTATGTGCAACAACCACCCCCGACGGTGTTGCAAAACCCGATTCCACACCAAGGTGTGATGAATACACAATAGGACATGCACCCTACCCCACCACAGATGGGACAATATCAAAACCCTAGCACCCCTGCAGATCGCACTATCCTCCTCACTAGTGAAGAGGAAATCCTTCTACAAACGCGTAGTCGTCAATACCTCGGAATAATTTCCAGTTACAACGAGACCCCCTCTGATGATTCCGCACCCTAACAATAATACCCCCATTTGTATTCCTTGTATCCCCTTATGACGGAATGTCACTAACCCTCAGGCTAGGGAAACACACAATTATAGTCTAGTCGATGACCTGGCACAATATCATGTCGCCATGTCTGTCTTAGAAGTTCTTCAGACCTGTCACACTCAACGAAAGTCACTGATTTTCTCCTTGGAGGCAGTCGACCCTGCTGACACTAGACTCATCACGTTCGATCTCGATAGTGGGGAAACCCATCTCCCCACTTTAGTAGCATTCCAAATACCAGTTAAAATCCAGAACATCATAGTTCATCGCTGCATCATTGATGAAGGTGCATCCACATGCATCATTTCCAAAATTGTATGGCAGAAAATTGGCTCCCCGGAGCTCATACCATCCGCCATCACTTTGAGAGCTTATGATGGATGACCATCCTCTCCTGAAGGGCTCTTTCAAAATGTCCCCATCAAACTCGAGGGCAAGACTATCCTTATTGACATTGAGTTTATCGATGCCCCACTCGATTACAATATCTTGTTCGGTTGTAGCTACATGTATGCCATGAACGATTACGAGCCTAACCCTTCCTCCAACATCGATAACATTTTACCTTTTGTCCACACTAATCCCGATGTCTACCCACTCAGTGAGATGGGCCCTGACATATTCAAATATCCATCCTTTCTAGGGACATACCACGAATCACCTCTGCTCATACATCCCTCAGCTCAAGTATGCGTCATCTCTTCCAACACAGCTAGTACTGGAGATACGATTCCTCTCATTGAGGCTTCTTCACTTCCTGACATCATAGTAGTCGCAGAGCTCCTCCCTCAGGAATTCCCTAAGAACTCTCCATCACCACTTGTTCCCTATATCCCTCCCCCCAAGGGTCACAACCCGGTTTGGGAGTCCCCCAAGCCATTACTCAAATCCCCTTCTTCTACCCCCACCGAGCATACAAGCTTTCCAGGTAGCCTCCACACTTACTCTACCAAACATGGTGCTTTCCATCCCATTTTTGTATCTGCACCCACCTGAGATGGTTCCTCAACCATCCCTTCCTCCCCACACCAAGGGAATCCCAATGCATATACCAGTCCTCACTCCGACCGCACCACCATCACCCCCACTCGCAAGCACCACCACTACAGCTAGGGGTAGAAGGAAGAATAAATATCCCATCGCTCCACTCCCCCCCCGAGTCCAACTTCCTTGCGCACTATGCGAGAAAGAAGGACACCCCACCAATCAATGTCCCTCTCTCTCCGAGTTACACAATTTAATCTGACTTCCTCGAGCAACCACACCACTCGTCACGCCACACAATGCACCAAGTACTACCACCACGTCTCCAACCACTGATACCACAGGGTTGTGAACCAAATTCGCCTGTGCCATCTACTCAGAGTATGGCCATTACTGTTGGATCATGTTGTCATTGATGCCAATGGTTTAATTGATTGATGTCAAGTGATTTATTGATGTCAAATGATTGATTGATTGATGATTGATGTAATATAATATGTATTTTCATTGATGAGAATGCATAGATGAAGATGGATCAATGAGTTTTTATTGATATGATGAAGATGGATCAATGAGTTTTCATTGATACATGATGAAGATGGATAGATGTGGTTTCATTGTTATATGATGCATTGTTGGAAAAATGTGTAGATGACTCATTATTGTCTTATCATGATTGAAAATATGCACAAATGGATGAACTCCAAAGTGGTCCCCTTATGGTGAAATCCCTCATGAGAAGACGCTTTGTGGATTGAGTTATCCTAGAAGAATGGTTGGAGTACCCATGCTTGTATGTAGAATAATGAGATGAAGATCAAGGAAATTGTTGGTGAAACTATCCTATATGGATAGTGCTTGTCATGCCATTTCCGGTGGTATGTGGAATGTCACATAACTCCTCATGGTTTGAGATTTATGGCCTTACGCAGATGAAAGACCCCCACATGAAGGCTTGAAGCTCCCAATGTCAAAGAAGTCAAAGTGACCTAAAATAAGAAATCATTATTTAAATGATAAAGTAAAGTGACAAAGTCAAGGTGGGCTATTTAAATAATAAAGAGAAGTGACAAAATCAAGAAATGATAAAATAAGGTGACAAAATCAAAAAGAAATATTTAAATGATAAAGTATTGGAGAACCTTCTATTTATGGAAAGTGGTTAACCCTAAAAATAAGAAAAATAGGTTAAGTGACTTAAAAGAAGAAATAATTATTTAAATGATAAAGTAAGGTGACAAAGTCAAGGTGGATTATTTAAATAATCAAGAGAAGTGACAAAATCAAGAAATGATAAAGTAAGGTGACAAAATCAAGAAGGAATATTTAAATGATAAAATATTGGAGAAACTTATATTTATGGAAAGTGGTTAACCCTAAAATAAGGAAAATAGGTTAAGTGACCTAAAAATGGGTTAAGTGACCTAGAGGATGAAATTATAAATAAGATAGCAATGGTCTCTTGTAGATCATCCTTTTTGTGGATCAATGGAGAGC
>ML783584.1:357942-369378 GCA_009831015.1 Picea engelmannii
ATTTACATCAAACACTATTGGGTCCATTACCCAAAACTTTGTGCTACGGGTCTTTCTTCAAGAGTTGACATCAATGACAACCAACCTTAATCAACAATCTCCCCCTTTGGCATTGATGGCAACACTCTGATGCAACACTGAAAACATATCAGTCATGCTCCCCCTGAAACCATGCCTCTGTCCTCTGCCTATATCATTTGGTTAGGGTACATAGTATTATTTGTAACTGTTTCATATAATTTAAAAAACATTCCATGCGAGGCACGCTCTACAATGTTGCTCTCTAGAATAAGCCAGAATTCAACAAGGTATGCCATTTTTTCTATAACTCCTTTTATGAGAGTTTCCAAGTAGTGACACCTGAAGAAATTTCATAAAACACACTGAAGAACATTGTGTATCAGTTTCATAGCTTTATTCATTACAGGTACAAAGTTATGATTATTTTAAGTTGGGGTTGTTGACTAATCCAAAACTAGTCATGGTTGAGACAAACAGTTGATGAGTTGACACATACATGAGGTGTATAGTTGATGATGTTGGTACATATTTATGAGTCATTGTTGATGATTAGTTGACACATGATTGGTATATACTTGGTACATGTTTGGATGTACTTGTTTATGGTACAGGTTGTTTGGCATAGGTTGGTGCATGGTTGTTGCACTTGTTTATGTTGACAGATTGATATATGTTGAGGATTGTTGCCTCATATCATTTGGTGCTGAAAATGTAAGCTAAGCATTGCATATAGATCTTGTGCTCTTGTAGAGTTGTACTCTATTCAGTTGTTGCTGAAAAACCCCCGAATTGAAATCCATAATAAAAAGAAAAATTGTACATACATCTTGTGTTCTTTGTGTTTCTTGTGGAGACGATTTTTTGATGATATGTTACTGATATATGTTGTTGATATGTATTCACATATAACTGATTATAAATGACAACAATGAGTAATGAGAAAATGTTGAATGTTAACTAAGGAGTTTTTGTGTAAGAGGGAAGTTTTGGGAAAAGGATCCCCACACTCATTCACCCCCCCTCTAAGTGTGGTAGGTGTGTCCAACAATTACACCCACCATTGCCCCGCGCTATTTCATTTTTGACAAACACTAAAAAAAGTACGCTAGAGCTTTCAGCAAGATTCTTTCCCATCCGCGTCATCAAGTACTCCTATCACAAACATCCACTATGTCATGACTTCAGTTAACGAATGGATGAGATTCCCTTGCTCTCTCTGTGAATCACTGGATCATTTCACATACCAATGTCCTAAGATCCTTGAATACAGGCGTCGCCAAATAACCCTTATTCATAATCCTACACCTACCTCACTGCCAAAGGTACCAGTGATTTCCCCTACTCCATCCCCTGATGTTGTTCATGTACTCTCTCCTAATATTGAGACACTCCCTACTCCTCCATGGTTCATGGATAGCCTATATGAGGATTTTCCCCCAAATCCTCGCAATTCTCCAGTGCATTTCCCCACAGAAAGTTTACGCCCGACTACCATTTTCAACCCAAAATATCTCGATATTTGGTTTATGTCGAGTGAACCATCACAACCCCTTTGCGTCACCCCCCCTAATTATTCACCACAAGAAGACAACCACATGGTGCTAGTCACCAATGTTACTCACCTAGATCCCCTTTATTCTTGACAGTTCCACTGCGATGAAGACATCCTCGAGGAATTAACTGCCCCTGATTGCCCATGGGATCCACTCCATCACAGAGTGCTCTTTATTTCACAGGAAGCCTTTATGCCTCCTAACCAAAAATCCATATACGCAATCGAAACCAAATATTTTCTCCCATCAGGGGATATAGACTAGTTCAATAATCCTATCCCTGCCCCTGACTCTTTTGAAGAAGGTAACATGGCTAACATTTCCCCCACTGTCAAAATCGATATTTCCATCAAACTTGGAATCATATAGGAAATCACCATCGGTGCTGCATGCTCTCCTGAAGAAATCATAGCCTACAAAGCTCTCTTCTAGGAATACCAGGACATTTTTTCCTGGTCATACACAGAGATTCTCGACCTCGATCCCTCTATTATCGAACATCGTATAGACACATGACTTGATATCACCCCTGTACGACAAAATAAACATCCATTACACCCATCCAAAGTAGTGGCCATCAAAGCCAAGATTGACAAATTACGCGTTGCAGGGTTCATATACCCCATCACATATATGTCATGGGTCTCCAACCTCGTCCATGTCAACAAAAAACAAGGAACTATTTGCGTCTACACTGACTTTCATGATCTCAATCGCGACTATCCTAAAGACAATTTTCCCACTCCTTTTATAGGCCAAATTATCGATGATTGTGCCGACCATGAGGCTTTGTCCATCATGGACATCTTCTCTGGCTACAACCAAATCAAGATTCACCTAGTAGATCTGTACAAAACCACATTTACTACCCCATGGGGTACTTTCACATATTTTTTTATGCCTTTTGGCCTCAATAATGCCGGTGTGACTTTCCAACAGGCCATGACATACGTTTTTCATGATCTGGCTCACATCATCATCGCCTACTTAGACAATCTCACTGCTTGATCTAAGAAACAAACTCAACATCTAGATGACTTACACGTCATCTTTCACAGGTGTCGTCAGTACAATATACACTTGAACCCCCTCAAGTGCGTATTTTTCATCACTGTCAGATGCCTCCTTGGGTTCATCGTTTCCCAATGTGGCATCACCATCGACCCCCTCAAGGTCCAAGCCATCACCAAAATTACACCACCTTGGAATTTACGCCAACTCCAAAGCCTACAAGGCAAAGCTAACTTTCTACGTCGCTTTGTCCCTGATTACACCACTCGTGCACATGGTTTCCTTCGCTTATTGTGTCACAATATCCCATTCCAATGGGATGAACATACCCAAACAAATTTTGATGAATTAAAAGCGGCACGCACCAACTCCCTCTTGATTATTCCACCCGACTATGACCATGACTATATCCCCTACTTATCAGCCTCACCCATATCAGTAACAGGAGTTCTCGTCCAACTAGGGGATAATGACCGTGAGCATGTAATTTACTGTATTAGTAAAAACATTTTAGGACCACTATTGAAGTACAATCATGAAGAGAAACTCACCCTTGCAGTTGTCCTCACAGTCCATAAAATACGCCATTACATCCTACTTCACACTACCAAAGTCATAGTAGATTCCAACCCCATGCAATACTTGCTCAGTTGCTGACAAATTAATGGAAAATTTGCTCGATGGATTGTCATCCTTTAGGAGTACGACCTAAAATTTTCAACACCCAAAAGAAAGAAAGCCCTCATCCTCGTCGAACTCATTACAGTCTTTCCCTCAAAGACTACCAGTTCACCCATCAATACAGACTTCCCCGACAAACACCTCTTCTACATCCCCTCGGATGATCCCTGGTATGGTGACCTCCTTGTCTACCTCTGAACACATAATTTTGGGCCTCACCTCTCCAAGGATGATCGTCGGCATATTCACCATCATTCCCCTCAATATCTCCTTATTGGTGACATCTTATATCGATAAGGGGTCAACACCATCCTTCGTCAGTGTTTGACGATCGACGAAGCTAACAGAGTTCTCAATGATTGCCACAACGACGCTTGTGGCGGCCACCTCTCAGGGGTGTCCACCGCCCAGAAAATCATTCGAGCAGGATACTTTTGGGCCACATTGTTTCACGACTATATCCATGCTATGAAATGCTGTGACAAATGCTAGATTTATGCCCATAAATCCCGAGTGACACCCAGTCATCACCGCTGATCCCTTTTGCAAATGGGGCATTGACTTCATGACTTGTAACCCTCCCTCCAACAATGGACACAAGTACATTATCATGGTAGTAGATTACTTCACTAAGTGGGTAGAAGTTATGCCCACCTTCAACAACACCGTTGACACCACAGTACGTTTTTTGTTTAATCACGTGATCTACCACTTTGGAGTCCCACTATAGTTAGTCTCTGACCATGGGAAACACTTCGAGAATGATATTTTCATCGAAATATCCTCCAGTTTAGGCTTCTCCCATGAGTTTTCCTCCCCATACTACCCTCATTTCAATGGACAGGTAGAGGCAGTCAACAAGGTCCTCAAAACCATGTTGTAGTGCACGGTTAACAAACATAAGACTAATTGACATCATATGTTGTTTTCCGCACTGTGGGATTATCACACATCAGTTAAAACTACCACTGGCTTTACACCATTTCATCTTGTCCATGGGGTAGAGGCCACTCTCACCATCGAGTGTGAAATTCCCACCTTACACACTACTATTGAGCTATTACCTGACACTGCTCCAATGGAGCAATGTTTGTTGAACTTATAATCTCTAGATGAAGATTGTTGGTCTTCATTACAGAACAACAAGGCAGCCAAAAAATGGTTGAAGGCCACCTTTAATCACCATGTCAACCTTCTCTCCTTCAACGAAGGTGACCTCGTCCTTCCTTACGATATCTCTCACGATACCCTCGACCATGGAAAATTCGAGTCATTATGGTATGGACCTTACATCATCCAACATTGCCTCACTAAAGGTGCATACATCCTGGCCTCTCCCGAAGGCCACACTCTCAAAGAACCCGTCAACGGGTTGTACTTAAATAAATTTTACGCCTGAGCGTAGCCACTCTACAACTAGGATTTTTATCTTTTGTACACATTTCGTAGTGTTTTTAATCTTCTTTTTCCCCCCCATGCCTAGTGTATAATATACCATTTGTGTTATTGAAAGATGCCTCCTCCATCATCCTACCACATCAGTTACACCAACGAAGCTAGTCGATGGACACAAAATATTTCTTTGACCGCTTGGGCCCTCTATACCCCATCCCATGAACTTCTCCACTCCAGTAGCATATGTTTGGGTCCATCAACCAACAACCAAGTAGAATACACAACCATCTTTGGCCTCCTTTCCGAGGCCAGTCACCTCCATATTCATCACCTTAGCGTCTTACTTAATTCCCGACTCATTTTCCTTCATCTCAACAATGTATACCGTGTCCGCGATCCTTGCCTCTTCTGCAAATACCTACAAGTTAGACTTTTATCTCGACATTTTGATTCAATCACATTTACACATATTCCAAGACAATTCAATCAAATAGAATATAACATGGATAACCTAGTGTTAGATTGGCATTTATCACCTCAAGATATTGTTCAACATACATAAACCATCAAAAGTTTGTCACAACATATAGATTAGACATCATAAAAAGCATCACAAACCATCATCACATGTGAACATCATATAGATCCAAAAATTTATATCCATATATATATATATCGATCAATATGCCATCAATGTTTACATAGTACAACACATACATCATTCGTAGGCAGGTGAACCACCTCATCCCTATAGGTAAAAAATCGGCTTCACATCACCCTATACAAAATGGGCTCACAAGCCTATATAAATACAAAAATACATATACAAAAACCCAAATATTTCCAAGTCGAGGAGGATACAATACTTACAGAGGTTACCTTTTCTATAATATATCGAAGAATGCCCCTTATCTAGAACGGTGTAGAAGAAGTAAGTATAGGCTCTACAAGATCATTCTAATCAAAGGAAGCCACCCTAATACTTGGAGGGAGCATACTCAAAGAGAGTGGAATGATCCCTTGTTCATAAGGTACATGACTAGAAATGATAAGGATGTGGTTGAAAGACACATCACCCTCCAAAATAAGAGTGGGTTTGACCGAAGATTGCATTGGCAATGTCACTTCCTTAGAATTTTTACTCTCCAAGAGAAGAGTGGGATCGACCGAAGATTGCATCGGCAGGACCACCTCTACAACTGTTGGTTGAATAGGATGTGAGACAACAATATCAAGAGACGCATCACTCGCAAAACCAGGAGTGGTGTCATTCGAAGATTGCATTGACACGACCACTGGTTGAACAAGATGCTAGACAACAAGGTCAAGAGATGCATTACCCCCTAAAAGAAGAGGGGTTTCAATCGAAGATTGCATCAGTATGACCGTTGTATCAACCAAATAAGGAATAGAATGTTGGGAAACTAAAGACAGCTTAGAACCTGAAGGGCCCCCAGGAAAGGACCACGCTTCTTGTACCACAATAATAGCAGGGCACAAATGAGTAAGGTGATCTCCTTTGCAAAGCCTACAAAGGAACTTAGTCTTACTTCTTATACGTCTAGGCTTCTCAATTATATGAATGACCCCAACATGAATTGCAGTGGATGGTGACATTCTCCTAGCATGACCTACATAGGATAGTAGAAAATCTCCAACATGACTTGTAGAGGTTGGCGATGAATCCCCAACATGAATAGTAGAGGTTGGTGATGTTTGTGTAGTGTAACTAGCAGTGACTAGAGTTGTGCCCCCAACATGACTTGCAACGGCTAGTTGTTGGTCTTCAACATGACTTGTAGAGGTTGTCGACCTATCTCCAACATGACTAGAGAGGTTGGCGATATAATACCAGTATGACTTGCAGTGACTGGACTTATGACAGTTGGTTGCGACATTTGAGACCAAGGTTCCGGGAAAGACTGGTTTTGAGAAATTGTGGGCTAGGAAGGGTTCTGGTAAACACCATGGCCCTATTTGGTAGGAAAGTATCCTCCTCCAAACTGATTCATAAAGGGTTGTAATGGCATCATCACCATGGAAGTCGCTTGCAAAGAGAAAGTGACATGACAAGGGTTACTCAGGTGATGATATATGTTGCCCCTAGATGAAGGAACTATGTGAAGGGGGTTGCCCATACTATAAAATTGACTCCCCCCAGATGAAACACTAGAGGATAGATGGAGGTCCACCATGGGAAAAGCGTTAGTAGGAACCAACATAGTGGAAGAAGGATATATGGAAGGGATGTAATAAGTAGAATGACCGCCCATTTGAGAACTTTCTCCTAGAAACATGAAACTAATATTGGATCCATGGGAAGGAATATTCCAACCCCCTATCGTAAGAGTTGGCTGAGGGATATGACTCCCACCACACGAAAAGGGAGAATAAGGAGGCATCATGCCTCCAGACCCAAAACTAGGATTCACATAAGGCGACGAGACAAAGGATGGAAAGTGCGAAGACATGTCCGACATACCATGAGAAAAATGATTAGAGGCCCAAGGTATTGGTTGAGTATCATGATTCCATGTACCACTTGGAAATACAAAAGGATTCATCCCCATGGAATGAGAAAATACCATGGGTTGGGTAGCGCTAACTGAGGGAGTCATGGGGGCTCCACTAACCATAGCAATGAAAACTCATGACACAATACAAAATCCTAAGTCCAACTCATAATAAAAGAGCACACCAAAGTAAAACAAAAAGTCCAATGCACACAAACAGGATATAGTGGCTGAAAAGGGGCCTCCTTCACTAGAGTAGGTATGCCTCTAATCCAGAATTAGATCTTGGGACCAAAATAGGCCCAGGAAGGCCTAAACATAAAAGTTCTCATAATGGATTCGAAATGTACGTGTGCGTAGACCTCTTTTATATGAACCCAACACAACTTGAACGAGGTCAAAAAGACATCGTATGACCAAGATATCACAATATGTTTGTTTCGTCAAACATGCAAAAACATATGTTGATTGTACAGTCTGTACAATCCGCACAGTGCCACATGGAATTTGACTGTACAGGTCGTATGACCGTATAGATGATGTGGCAGGGTGTGTTGGCATGCTGACATGGACAGGTTGTTGATTGGGCAAGTACAGTTGGATGAGTCGGGGGGTGACATGTGTCACCACTGTAAGGGTGACATGTGGCATGGGATGACGTGGCAGGGTCATACAACCGTACGACACGTTGTAGACATGGCAGGTACAGTGGCCCATGATAGGGAAGACAGATGGTAGATGTGGACAAATGGTGTTTGGACATGTGACATCAGTTTTGGGAGAATTTGAAGGTGCCACATGGCCCAGTCCTGGGCTGCCACATGGCACCCCTTAATTGGTTCGTTGGTTGGGAAAAATTTATGGACTATACGGGATTTGAACCCGTGACCTCTAGTTCGGGAAAATGACTTAGCAGGGTTGGGCTAGCCATCCCTCCCTGACATTGGTTCTTAACCATAGTCAGTGCAGATTGTATTTAAGTTTGAATGTAATATATGGCGGGTGGAGTAAGGGTTGGGACCTAGCCTCGGCCCCGATGGAAACTTTACCATAAGGCCTACACATATGTCCTCCATTGTATATACGTTGGCACGCGGATATACCACATCCCTCGCTACCATATGACCTTAAACAATGATCAGGGCCCTACCTTCATACTATTCGCATGGATTATGATTAGCGCCTGGTCGACCAGGATAGTTCACCGACCAGGGTGCATAACCAGGTGCTAACATATCCGGGGGCTAACAATTGAGCGTGTGGAGCATAGAGGCTAAGGTCAAATGGAAACCAAAGTAATCGAGGGCCAAGAATCGAGGGAGCTAGTGCACCAACAATCAACGCTTGGCCACATGGAGTGCATCTAGGTGACCAGGAGCATGGAAAAAGGGGCTGCACCTAATTTATATGTCATTTTTGGGTTTTATACTATAGTATAATATTTTTATTTGATTTATTCAGCATTTTTGGGAGATTTTGGCCAATATTGGGCCCTTTTTGAGGCCATATATTGGGGAGAAGTTGGGAGGTTGTTACCCACTTCTAATATATATAAACCAGAGGTTCTTGGAGCCATGGAAGGAGGTTTAGAATATGTTTATGCTGAAGTATTGTTGATCCAAAGCCATTTTTATGCAGGGAAGCCATTGAGGAGAGCACATTTGCGAGCCATTTATGGGAGCTATGTTCATCCAATTTTAGTGCCGTCAGTTTTGTTGGGTTCTTGAGATCTGGTAGAAAAAGACAAGATCAGTTTGTAACATTTTTGGCATTGTTATGATGTAATTTTAAAGCTTTTAATATAAATAATAAAGCCTCACCCACTGAGACAAAGGCCCGGAGACGTAGGCAAGATTGTCGATCTCTTCTATCATCTTGTTGTTCTTAATGCTTAAGTTCAGATATGTATATTTCTTAATGGATTCTATGTTTCCTCTTTTATTATTCCTTCTTTCATCATTTTCCTGAATGGTTAATTAACACATGCTTAATAACTCAACCATTATCGTTTAAAAGATCTTTTCAGATCAAGTGGTATCAGAGCTAGTTGACAGTTGGTTTTTGAGTTTGCATGATAACCAGGGAAAGGATGAATCATGGTGAAGGTGAGCCTGTTGAAGATAATCCATTGATTGTATTGAGAAAGATAACTTCTCATAGTGAGAAGATGGCATCGGAAGAGGGACTTTCTCATGATGAGAAAGAGTTTCAAAAGACTTTCTTCTCCATATCGGAGATGATGAAGGTTCTTTATGAGGATTACTTGGAACGAAAGAGAACAAATATAGGTGAATCTTCAAAGGTCAAAATTGAAGAAGGAGAGAATCCTCCTCAAATTCCTCCTTCACCTCCTTCTTCTCCATCAACTTCTTCTTCTTCAAGTTCAAGTTCTAAATCCACTGCAAGAAAACATGTCTATAAACATAAACAAGAAATGCCTTTACTAAATATTGATGTAAAATTTGAATTACCTATGTATGGTGGTGAAGTCAAAGAATAAAGACTTGATAATTGGGTCAGACATATGGAGATTTATTACAGTGTGCAACAAATCAAGGATGAGGAAACTCAGATCAAGTTGGCATCGCTTAGACTTGCAGGCACAACACTCATCTGGTGGCAAAGCAAGTTGCAAAATGGAACACAACAAGTGGGTAATGTATTTCCATCATGGCAAGTTTTTGTTTCTTCATTTATAAAGCAATTCTATCCTTTGGGTTATAAAGAGAAAGATTTAATTGAATGGAAATCTCTTAAACTAAGAAAATGACAAACAATGCAAGAATACACAGATGGATTTCGTAAAATGGAATTGATGTTAGATATTCCTTTACATAACCAAGAAAATCTTATGAAGTATATAGGAGGTTTACCTACACATATTCATCACAATGTATTCATGTTTGGACCTACTAATCTTGATGAGGTTTTTGTTCAAGCTACATACATTGAGGCAGGGAAAACATGGGTTGGTGTATCAGGGGAATCGTCTTCAAGGAAAGAGTAAAAAAGGACGTGGAATGGAAATAATGAAAATTCAATGGAAAGAAAGGAAGATAATCCCTATTGCAAACATTGCAAGAAATAAGGGCATGATGAGGAGTGTTGTTGGAAATTGCATCCCGAGAAGAGACCGAAGTGGTTCAAAGAAAGGAAAGGGAGACAAATAGTTGCAGCAACAACACGACCAACGAACTTGGGTTAGGATTCAGGTGATGAATCTAAAGTCTCATTGGTTGGTTTGGCAAGTAAAATTGGTGATGGATTTGATTCTAGAAGCAAATTGTTTCACATAAGGGTTATAATGAGGCATACTAAGGTCGTCACATTAATAGATAATTGATCTCAATCTAACTTGATTTCATAAGAATTGGTTAAACAATTTTGATTAAACACTCAGATGCATCATAAGACTTACACACTTAAGTGGATAAACAACAATCATCAAATGCACATAACAAAGCAATGCACATTAAAGTTTTCAATTTCATCTAAGTTTGTGGATGAGGTAACATGTGATGTGGTTCCACTCAATGAATGTGGAATGGTGTTAGATAGTCCTTACTTGTATGATCGTAAAGAAATCTTCCATGGGGAAAAGAATCAATATCATTTAACCAAAGTAGTTCAAGAATATGTTGTTCATGCTCATCATTTAAAGGAAAATAAATCTCTTCAAACTATGGAACAATTAAGAAAGGTGGCTCATGCAAGAAACACACCTATAATTGTTTCAAGTCAAGTAATTAATCTTAAGCAAGAACATGAGATGATTGTTGATTAAGGTTGGTTGTCATTGATGTCAACCCTTGAAGAAATCCCTGCAACAAAATGGTTTGGGTAATGGACCCAAGATTGTTTGATGTAAAGATGAATCATTATTGTCTTGTCATGGTTGATAAGAAGTAAATATGGATGAACTCCAAAGTGGTCCTCTTATGGTGAAAGCACTCACGGGAAGACGCTTTGTGGAGTAAGAGAACCCATGCTTAATTATGGAATAATGAGATGAAGGACAATGCATTTTTCAGGGAAAATATCCTAGATGGATAGTTCTTGTCATTCCATTTCCGGTGGTATGTGTAACGTCACATAACTCCTCACGGTTAGAGAGTTATGGCCATGAGAAGTTGGAGACCCCAGGTTTGGGTAATGGACCCAAGTTTGTTTGATGGATAACAGTATGAGTTATGGTATATTTTCAGATAATACTATTCTATATGGATAGTACATGTCATTCCATTTTTGGTGGTATGTGGAAC
>ML783584.1:369428-395571 GCA_009831015.1 Picea engelmannii
TGGAGAAATTAGAAGTGGGTTAACCCTAAAATAAGGAAAGTGGGGCCAAGTGACCTAGAAGATGTTTTTAAGGAAGCTACTTGGAGAGTATAAATAAGAGGCAAGGATCTCTCATTTTAATCACACTTGAACATATTGAATATATATATGTGTCTGAGGTAACCAAGTATATATAAGCCAAAATTCTGAGGGAAGGTGAAGAAAAGAAGGCCGAAATGCAAGGAAGGATAAATTCTTTTGATGGTGTTTTTTAAGGTATGTTATTTATAGGTCATCTCGCCATTTTCTCTATAATGTTTTTTCTATAATGATTCAGACCATGAAATTTCTATTCCATTTAGATAACATATCCAAGTGTCTTTGGTAAAAAATTCAGCTTGTGGGTCGTTGTATTTTGGGAGTTACACTACGTGGAAAATAGGGTTTGTGGCTAGTCCCGAAACTAGTAAAAAACAAGTGTTTCAGGTAAAAATGTCATAAATTATTCATAACAGATCCAAATTCCATGAGCCCAAATGTGTTGTTTAGTTTATAGGCTTTAGTATTCTTTGTAAAAATTTTAGGACATTTAAACAAACATTCCGTGCGGGGCACGCTCTACAAGGTCACTCTCTAGAATAAGCTAGAATTCATAAAGGTATGCCATTTTTGCTATAAATCCTTTTCTAAGAGGTTACAAGTAGTGATACTTGGAGGAATTGCACAAAAAACATTGAATAACATTGTGTATCAGTTTCATATCTTTATACATTACAAGTACAAGGTTATTATTACTTCAAGTTAGGGTTGTTGACTAATCCAAAACTAGGCATGTGAGACTAAAGAAAAGTTTGATGAAAATGCTAGTATCTTGTTATTAAAGTTAAGTAAGGTTTACAGGATTGTGATCATATACACCAGGTCTATTACAAATCTACAAATCAGATTTGGATGATGAAATTGATGAGGGATTTTGGTTGAGGTACATGTTGAGTACATGGCTGAGACAAGTAGTTGATGAGTTGGCACATACATGAGGTGTATTGTTGATGATGTTGGTACATATTGATGAGTAGTTGAAACATGATTGGTACATACTTGGTACATGGTTGGATGCACTTGTTTATGGTACAGGTTGATTACAGGTTGTTTGGTACAGTTTGGTGCATGGTTGATGCACTTGTTTATGGTACAGGTTGATTACAGGTTGATGCATGGTACATATTTATTGGTACAAGTTTACAGTAGTATATCTCACGTGACAATGGTTCCATCATTCTACTTATACTTCAGGGTGGCAAGATGGGGCAAGGACAGGTGGTTGTAGACGGAGAACATAGGGGGTTGTAGCCTCCTTCTGGTTGTATCCAGAGAATTGAGGAGTTGAAGCTTCTCTCAGGTTGTAGCCTGAGAAAATAGGGGGTTGGAGCCTCCTTCCAGTTGCAGCTGGAAAAAAAAGGAAGTTGGTGCTTCCAATGAATGTAAATCTTCAAGACATATAAGAAAAAACATTATGTGGTTTTCTCCCGATTTGGGTTTCCACGTAAAACACTGGTGTATTGTGTATGTGTATGATTGTTCATTTGTTCATTTCTTATTTACTCTGCAGTTATTGGATGATAATGCTACATTGATATAACACTTGTATTATATGGTTAAAAATGATTAAATTTCTCTATTACTGATTCACCCCCCCTCTTAGTAATCCAACAATTGGTATCAGAGCAGGTTCCTTCAAAAATCAGTTTAACCACTGAAAGGTAGATCATGGAGAGTACCAACTCATATAAAAATGGAATACCACAGTTTTATGGAGAAAAGTATTTTTTTGGAGGATAAGGATGAGGACATATATACAAGCAGAGGGATTTCAAGTTTGACAATCAATTGTAGATGGATACACAACACCAACAGTTCCACCAATAAATGACAAAGAAATAAAACGCGGTGAGAATAATTCCAAAGCCACAAATGCACTTTTGAGTGGTCTCATTGATACGATATTCACCAAAGTTTCACACTGTAAATCCGCTAAAGAGATTTGGGACAAGCTTCAAAATATTTATGAAGGAGATACAAAAGTCAAAGAAGCAAATCTTCAAACTTACAGAGGTCAATTCGAACAACTAAAAATGAAGGAAGATGAAGATATCGCAACCTACTTCTTATGAGTCAATGAAACAGTGAATTCAATCATAAGATTGGAAGAAGAAATTGAAGAATCAGTGATTGTTCAAAAGATATTAAGATCTCTTCCTATGAGATTCAACCCTAAGATATCAACACTAGAAGAAAGATCGGATTTGGACTCAATAATCATGGATGAACTGCATGGAATATTCACAACATATGAAATGAGAACTGAGCAGGAAAATACAGATGTAAAAGAAGCAGCCTTCAAGGCATCCAAAAGATCAAAGCAAAAGAAAAAGGAACAAGAAGAATATATCAGCAACAATGACGCCTTAGAAGATGATGAAGAAGTGGCCAACTTCGTCAAAAGATTGAACAAGGGAACCAATGGTAGGTATAGAGGTAAGCTCCCTTTAATTTGTTTTAATTGTGATGGTATTGGTCATTTTTATAACAAATGTACTCATAAGAAAAAGAGAAATGATGAAGGTTACTCAAAAGGAAAACAAACATATAAATGCAAAAGAACTACAAAGAAAGTTTTCAAGAAAACATTATACACCAAATAAGACATCTCATCATCAGATGAAGACAAAGTCAGTGACAATGAGACAGGAAGAGTTCTATTCATGGCAGTAAAAGACTCTGACAAAGAAGGCTCTGAAGAAGAATATGAAGAAGCTAAAGAAGAATGTGAAGAAGTCGAAGAAGAAATTGAAGAGGCAAAAGTTGACTATCAAGAATAATTAATGTGTGCCATAGAAGTTATCAGAAGAGAAAAGAAGAAAAACAAGAAACCACAAGCAGAACTAGACAAGAAAAAGGACACTCGAGAACTAGAACAAATGATCACAAAATTGAATGTTCAAATAGAATAAGATAAAAGAATTGAAGAAGCACTCAAAGAACAACTTGAAGAAAATGACAAGATCATTGGAAACTTGGAAGCAGAGGTTGTCACACTAGGAAAGGATATTCAAAAGAAAAATATGCAGAATAGCTCAAAATTTATGGATGACATTATCAACAGTAAAAAATATCATCTTGACAAGTCTGAACTTGGATACAATCAGACAGAAAAAGGATCAAGCTCCAAAAAAATAGAGCAAGAAACAAATCCAAAGAGCTCTGCAGAAACAATCAAAGAGGATAGGAAGATATACAAAGAATATTATAGGAACACTCCTCCACCAAGAAGATTCTAATTTCAGAATCAAGAACAGATAGATAGGCCTCAAGAAGAAGAAGGATTCATAAGAGCACCTCCTTTCAAAAGATCTTCAACTCCAAGGTATCAAACTATATTTTTTGGTTTATGTTATGCATGTAATAATTTTGGACATAAAGCTGTGAATTGCAGAGCTAACAACAGAAATAGTAACAACTTTGAGAGTTATACACAAAGGGATTATTCAAGAAGATCTAGTGAAACACAAAGAAGAAGTTACAATAGGTCTGAATCTTTGAGCACTAAAGTGGAATGTTACAAATGTAACAATTTTGGACACATGGCCAAGGATTGCAGAATGACAGTCCTTCCTAAAGAAGCTCAACAGAATAACAACGGTCACAGACAAAAACCTCAGAAAACGACATGGATAAGAAAGCAAGATCAATATAACAATGAAGAATGAACAATCGCTATACAAGCTAAGTAGAAGAAACATGGTTGGTATGTTGACAATGGATGTTCAAAACACATGACAGGTGATAAAGACAAATTTCTTACATTACGAAAAGAAAAAAATGGATCAGTCTCCTTCGGAAATGATAATTCATCCAAAATCATTGGAGAAGGAACAGTCTGAATTGGGAACAAGAATGAAAAGTCACAAAATGTTCTACTGGTAGAGGATATTAAACATAATCTTCTAAGTGTGAGTCAAATGTGTGACCAAGGTCATAAACTTACTTTCGATTCAGAAAAGTGTGAGATAAGAAAAAAAGTTTCATGGAAATTGGTCGGTACAGCTGCAAGAACTTCAAACAACATATATGTGTTAAGTGAAATTGGAAATAAAAAGTGTTTTCTAGGAAAGGAAGATGAAAGTTGGCTATGGCACAGAAGAATGGGTCACATGCATTTTGATAACCTTTTCAAAGTCAACAAAAGAGAAGCAATCAGAGAAATTCCCCAGTTCACGAAACCAACCAACACTTAATGCAAGCATTGTCAACAAGGAAAGAAAACAAAGACCAGGTTCAAATCAAAGGAATATTCAACAACAAGACCAATGGAAATTGTGCACACTGATCCAGTTGGACCAACTACAACAAATGGCTTAAAAGGTGAAAAATACTTTATGTTATTAGTTGATGATTATACAAGAATGACTGCAGTTTGCTTTCTCAAGAACAAGTTAGAGGCTTTTGAAAACTTCAAGATCTACAAGGAAATGGTTGAAAATGAGATGAATTCAAGAATCAAATGTTTAATATCTGGTAATGGAGGAGAGTTCACTTCAAAGTAATTTATGGACTACTGTAGTAGTCATGGAATAAAAATAAAATTCTTCGTTGCTAGGACACCTCATCAGAATGGAGTTGTTGAAAGAAAGAACATGACAGTACAAGAAATGGCTCGAACAATGCTAATGGATTCTAAATTGACAGATATATTTTGGACACAGGTAGTGCATACAATAGTTCACATTCAAAACAGAGTAATTCTCAGAAACAACACTGATAAAAATCCCTACGAGCTATGGAAAGGAAGACCAGCAAATGTGAAGCACTTTAGAGTTTTTGGAAGGAAATGCTACACCACAAGAGAAGATGGAAGAATGGGAAAGTTTGACTCTCATGTGGACAAAGGAATACTTGTTGGTTACTCAAGTACAAGGAAATAATACAAGTGTTACAATCTAAGATTGAACAAAGTTGTGGAAAGCATCAACGTAACAATTGATGAAACAGATAGACCAAAATCAAAGGAAGAAGAAAACAAATCAATGGAAAAAAATTTCGAAGAAGAAGATGAAAAATAAGTAGAAGAGGAAGATGAATATGAAGAGAATCCGATAAAAGAAGAAGAGCAAGTTCAACAAGTATCTCCAAATACACCTAGAAAACGAGTACAGAAGAATCATCCTTCAGATCAGATTATTGGAAACAAAGATGCAGGAGTTGAGACTGGAAGAAAAACCCATTCACTAGAACAAACACACCTAGCACTCTTATCTACAATTGAAACAAACTATTTTGAAGAAGCCAACAAGGATGAATTTTGGAATAAGGACATGGATGAAGAATTAGATCAAATAGAGAAAAATGACACTTGGGAATTGGTTCCAAGACCAAAGAATAAGAATGTGATCGAGACAAAATGTGTTTTCAGGAATAAATTGAATGAAGATGGACAAGTTACAAGGAACAAAACTAGATTGGTATGTAAAGGATATTGTTACACATTATTTTCATCATCCCTATGACCGTTAATGATGTAAACCTATCTATTTCCTTTAGAGGGGTTAGTGGCATGAGTTCCTGAAGAAAGAAGAGAGAAAAACTTTTCTTGAGAAAAGAAGTTGCATTTTCCTTTGTAAAAACCTTATTAAAAAGGAATTTCACAGGCTGCATTATAGCTAGGGTGCGAGAATGCCTGATTCTCACAGGCTTCATCATAGCAAGGTCGCGAGGAGTTCGCAGTCTGCTCTATAGGCAGGGTGTGAGAATGCTTACACGTGGGAAAAACGAGCATTTTCTTGAATCTTATAGAATGAGAAACTTCCATGATGAGGTGGCATCTGAATGGTTTGGATCTTACTCACTTCATTATTTAGTGTGATCATCCTAACCTCCTCACCTTATCCTCTTCATCTTATAAAAGGAAAGGAGCTCTCATGGAGAAAGTTAGTTGTTTTTGGCTTGGGATTGTTAGCTTGGTTAGAGTGGCTTTGAGATTTGATTTGTCAAAATAGATTGTGAGTAGCTATCAGATCCATGGTCTAAGAATCCTTGGAGAAAGAAGTGTGTGGGGAATGAATAAAAGTTGGAAGGGACCTTACAACATCAAGGCCATGGTTGTAATCTCTCTTTCACATTTAATATGATACAGTGATACAATTCTTTCCTATAAAGCTTGTTGTGTTTTATTGTATGATTCCTTGATCACATACATAGGTTTATATTGAGTTTATGGTATTATTATCACTTTGGTTGGTTTCTTTCTTTTGCAGGTTCATCATTGTATGAGCGTTGGAACGAAGCTAGCAAGAGGAAGCGACGTTTAAACGGTATGTCACCCATCCCTCTTTAGTTAGTAAATTCAATATTTAAAACTTAAGGAAAGCGTCATGTTCTGGTGTGTTTTGTTCTAGATCTAGGTGGATCTACGAAGATCAATTAGTGTTCACACCTACTGATTTATCCAAAAACAGATATTCACAGATTGAAGGAATTGACTTTGAAAAGACATTTGCCCTAGTTGCCAGAATGGAAGCAATCTATTTACTTTTAGCTTATGCATGCTCCAAAAATGTTAAAGTATATCAAATGGACGTAAAATCAACTTTTCTGAATGGAGAACTTGAAGAAGAAGTCTACAATGAACAACCATAAGGATTTCAGTTGTCAGAGAACACAGACTATGTATGTAAATTAAAGAAGGCCTTGTATGGTCTAAAACAGGGTCCTAGATAATGGTACTCCAGACTGGATAAGTATCTATAGTAGGCAGGGTTCAGAAAAGGAAGTGCAGACAACAACCTCTACATCAAGGGACGTCAAGGTAATATTTTATTAATTGAATTTTATGTTGATGATATTATTTTTGGTAGTGATGATGACAGGTTAAGCCAGAAATTTGCAAAAGACGTGCAGAATGAATTTGAAATGTCGTTACTTGGAGAACTATCCTTCTTTTTGGGACTTCAGATACGTCAAAGCAACCAAAGAATTTGTATTTCTCAAACCAAGTATATCAGAGAAATGATAAAGAGGTTCAGAATGGAAGATTGCAAACCAATTATCAATCCCATGCAAACCAGTTGTAAGTTGAGAAAAGATGATGATTTGAAGTCTACAGATCAGAGGCAATACAGGTCAATGATTGGTAGCCTACTATATGTGACAACATCCATACCATATGTAATGCAAGTAGTTGGACAGGTGGCACGATTTCAAGCATCACCAAATGAATCACATGTATTAGAAGTAAAGAGGATTTTTAGATATCTCAAAGGAACATAAGAGTTTGGATTATGGTATCCAAAAGGAAAAGATCTATCACTTATTGCCTACATAGATGCAGATTGGGCAGGTTGTATTGATGACCGACGAAGCACCAGTGGAGAAACGTTCTACTTAGGTGAGTGTTTGGTATCATGGCTAAGCAATAACAAAACATCAGTATCTCTATTTACAACCGAGGTAGAGTATATTCCATCAACAACATATTGTACACAGGTTCTTTGGATGAAACAAACTTTGACAAATATACAGGTTGGGTATGATGAGCCCATTCCAATATATTGTGATAATATAAGTGCCATCAGTATCTCAAAAAACCCGGTGATGCACTCCAAGACGAAACACATTCTAATCAAGTATCACTTTATACGGGAACAGATTACAGAAAAGAACACCAGAGTTGAGTACGTGGGCACAAAAGAACAAGTGGCAGACATATTTACAAAACCACTTCCATGGGAAGCCTTTGAATATCTTCGCCAAATACTTGGAATTATTTTTTCTCCAAATGAATGTTTTTTTAATGATTTTTGAATGTTTATCTTATATGTCTTAGATGGACATGAGGAAGCACCATAAGAGGACAGTTCAGTTAGGGGGAGAAGCCCTGGATGGAAATATACCTTTTCCATTGATGACAAAGAGGGAGAGATTTATCAGATGCAAATAATAGAGGCATGGTTCCCGGGGGAGAAAATTTATCAGATGCAGAGGACAGAGAAAAATTTATCATATACAGAGGAAAGAGGCATGGTTCTAGGGGGAGCATGAGTGATATGATTTCAATATTGCATCAGAGTGTTTCCATCATTGCCAAAGGGGGAGATTGTTGATTAAGGTTGGTTGTCATTGATGTCAACCCTTGAAGAAAGCCCCGCAACACAAAGGTTTGAGTAATGGACACAAGATTTTTTGATGTAAAGATGACTCATTATTGTCTTTTCATGGTTGATAAGAAGTAAATATGGATTAACTCCAAAGTGGTCCCCTTATGGTGAAATCCCTCATGGGAAGATGCTTTGAGGAGTAAGAGAACCCATGCTTAATTGTGGAATAATGATATGAAGGACAATGAATTTGTTAGGGAAACTATCCTAGATGGATATTTATTTTCATTCCATTTCCGGTGGTATGTGGAACGTCACATAACTCCTCATGGTTAGAGAGTTATGGCCATGAGAAGTTGGAGACCCCATGTTTGGGTAATGGACCCAAGTTTGTTTGATGGATAATGGTATGAGTTATGATATATTTTCAGATAATACTATTCTATATGGATGGTACATGTCATTCCATTTTTTTTGGTATGTGGAACGTCACATAACTCCTCATGGTTTGAGAGTTACGGCCTTACGAAGTTTGAGAACCCTCATATGTCACCTAGAAGCCCCAAAAGGTCAAAGTAGTCAAAGTGGTTTAAGAGATTTTAAAAGGTAAATAATAAAGTGAAGTAATGGGTGTATTATAATTCAAAGTGAATACAAAATAAATTATTTCAATACTAAATTTAATGGATAAATTAGAAGTGGGTTAACCCTAAAATAAGGAAAGTGGGGCCAAGTGACCTAGAATGTGTTTTTAAGGAAGCTAATTGGAGAGTATAAATAAGAGGCAAGACTCTCTCATTTTAATCACACTTGAGAATACTGAATATCTATATGTTTCTTAGGTAACCAAGGATATCTAAGCCAAAATTTTGAGGGAAGGTGAAGAAAAGAAGGCCGAAATGCAAGGAAGGATACATTCTTTTGATGGTGCTTTCTAAGGTATGTTATTTACAGGTCATATCACTATTTTCGCTATAATTTTTTTTCTATAATGATTCAGACCATGAAATTTCTATTCCATTGAGAAAACATATCCAAGTATTTGTGTTAAAAAATTCAGCTTGTGGCTCATTGTATTTTGGGAGTTACACTCCGTGGAAAATAGGGTTTGTGGCTAGTCTCGAAACTAGTCAAAAACAAGTGTTTTCGAGTAAAAACATCGTAACTTCTTCATAAAAGATCCAAATTCAGTGAGACCAATTTTTTTGTCTAGGGTACAATCTGTAGTATTCTTTTTAACAATTTCATATCATTTCAACAAATATTCTGTGTGGGGAATGCTCTACAAGGTCGCTCTCTAGAATAAGCCAGAATTCAGCAAGGTATGCCATTTTTTCTATAACTCCTTTTTCGAGAGGTTCCAACTAGTGACACTTGGAGGAATTTCATAAAACACACTGAAGAAAATTGTGTATCATTTTCATATTTTTATACATTACAGGTACAAAGTTATGATTACTTCAAGTTATGGTTGTTGACTAATCCAAAGCTAGACATGTGAGACTAAAGAAAAGTTTGATGAAAATGCTAGTCTCTTGTTGTTAAAGTTAAGGAAGGTTTGCAGGAATGTGATCATATAAAACAGGTCTATTACAGAGATAAAAATCATATTTGGATGATGAAATTCATGAGGGATTTTGGTTAAGGTACATGTTGAGTACATGGTTGAGACAAGTAGTTGATGAGTTGACACATACATGAGGTGTATAGTTGATGATGTTGGTACATATTGATGAGTAGTTGACACATGATTGATACATACTTGGTACATGGTTGGATTCACTTGTTTATGGTACAGGTTGATTACAGGTTGTTTGGTACAGGTTGGTGCATGGTTGATGCACTTGTTTATGGTATAGGTTGATTACAGGTTGATGCATGGTTGATGCATGGTACAGATTTATTGGTATAGGTTTACAGCGATATATCTCATAGTGATAGTGTGACAGTGGTTCCATCATTCTACTTCTACTTTAGGGTGGCAGGACGGGGAAAGGACAGGTGGTTGTAGCCACCTTTCGGTTGTAGTCAAAGAACATAGGGGGTTGTAGCCTCGTTTTGGTTGTATCCAGAGAATTGGGGAGTTGGAGCTTCCCTCGGGTTTTAGCCTGAGAAACTAGGGGGTTGGAGCCTCCTTCTAGTTGCAGTTGGAAAACAAAGGAAGTCGGTGCTTCCAATGAATGTAAATCTTCAAGACATATAAGAAAAAACATTCTGTGGTTTTCTCCCAATTTGGGTTTCCACGTAAAAAACTGGTGTACTGTGTATGATTGCTCATTTTTTCATTGTTTATTTACTTTGTAGTTATTGGATGATAATTCTACATTGATATAACACTTGGAATATATGGTTAAAATGATTAAATTGCTCTATTACTGATTCAGCCCCCCTCTCAGTAATCCAACAATGATTGTAGAATGGAAAATCAATCACACTTTGCTTCAAGATAAGATAATGTTGTGCAAGTATTACAAACATATTAGCTCATTTGCAGTCATATTTCTGATGTTGTCATTATTAATGTTTTCAACATGGATGATAGTGGCTTCAGTAAGACGTGACATGGTAAAAATGGCTAACAATATGCTGTCAGTTATCATGATTATTTTATAGTTGATCTTAATTAGACAAGTGCACAAGACAAAGTTTAAAGACAGAGAACAAGTCAATTGGCCTATCCCACACTTGATTACTGGTCAGTAACCTTTTGGAGGACCAAAAAGTGTTTAATGGAGAGGTGTGATCCAGAATTGGATCTCGGGACCAAAATGGGCCCAGGAAGGCCTAAAAATCAAAGTGCTCAGAATGGCTTCAAAATAGACTTGTGCGTAGGTGTCATCGATATGAACCAAATGCAACTTGAATGGGCTCAAACGAACGTCGTATGAACAAGATATCGTGATCTATTTGTTTCATCAAACATGCAAAAAATGATGTTGATTGTACAGTCTGTACAGTTTGTAGATTTCCCCGTGGCAGCTGACTGTACATTCCATACACCTGACATGGCAGGGTGTGTTGGAATGCTAACGTGGACATGTTTTTGACTGGGAAAGTACAGGTGGATGAGTCACTGGGTGACACGTGTCACCATTGTAAGGGTGACGCACGGCACAGGCTGATGTGCAGGGTCGTTTAGGTGTGTGAAATGTCACAGACATGGTAGGTAAAGTGGCCTCTGACATGGCAGACACATGGTAGATGTGGACAAATGGTGTTTGGACACATGGAATCAATTTTGGGTGAATGTGAAGGTGCCACATGGCCTAGTCCTGGGCTCCCACATGGCACCCCTTAATTGGTTCATTGGTTGGGAAACATTTATGGACTATACAAAATTTGAACCCACGACCTCTGGTCCGGGAAAACAACTTGGTAGGGATGGGCTAGCCAACCCGCCCTCACATTGGTTCTTAACGATATTCGATGCAGATTGTATTTAAGTTTGAATGTAATATATGGAGGGCGGAGTAAGGGATGAGGCCTAGCCCCAGCCCCGATGGAAAATTTACCATAAGACCTACACATATGTCCTTTGTTGTATATACGTTGGCATGTGGATATGCCACAACCTCGCTACCATGTGACCTTAAAACATGATCGAGCCCCTACCTTGATACTGTTCACGTCGATTATGGTTAACACTCGGTCGGTCATGCTAGCCCGCCGACTAGGGCGCATAACTAGGTGCTAACACCTTCGGGGGCTAAAAATCAAGCACGTGGAGAATAGAGGCTAAGGGAACATGGAAACCAAAGTGACCGAGGGCCAGGAATCCAGGGGGCTAGTGCACCAACACTCAACGCTTGGCCACATGGAGTGTGTCCAAGTGATCAAGAACGTGGAAAAAGGGGTTGTGCCTAAGTTATATGTCATTTTTGGGTTTTATACTATAGTATATGATTTTTATTTGATTTATTCAACAGTTTTGGGAGATTTTGGCCAACATTGGGGGATATTGAGCCCTTTTTTAGGCCAGATCTTGGGGAGAAGTTGGGAGGTTGTTACCCACTTCTAATATATATAAACCAGAGGTTCTTGGAGCCATGGAATGAGGTTAAAAATAGGTTTATGCTGAAGTATTGTTGAGCCAAATCCATTTTTGTGCAGGGAAGCCATTGAGGAGAGCACCTTTGTGGGCTATTTCTGAGAGCTCCTTTCATATGATTTCAGTGCCGTCAGTTTTGTTGGGTTCTTGAGATCTGGTAGAACAAGACCAGATCACTTTGTAACCTTTTTGGCATTGATATGATGTACTTTTAAAGATTTGAATAGAAATAAGAAAGCCTCACCCACTGAGACAAAGGCCCGAAGATGTAGGCGAGATTGTCGAACTCCGTTATCATCTTGTTGTTATGGTTTGTTTTTATTCATGATTAAGTTCATATATGTATATTTCTTAATGGATGCTATGTTTCCTCTTTAATTCTTCCTTCTTTCATCATTTTCCTAAATGGTTAATTAACACATGCTTAATAACTCAACCATTGTTGTTTAAAAGATCTTTTTAGATCATCCTCTCCCAAGAGGAGCCCAAGACTCCCTTCAAAAAATTGGAGGTATCAGAATCAGTTATAAGAGACCTCGTGGGCTTAGCAACCAGTCGGTCAGATCCCCCCGTAGGGGTAATCCTCCATAAAGGTTGTGTGTTGTATGACCTTTTCCTAACTCAGGGTACTTGCAGAATAACCCCTGCAAGTAACCTATGTGGCTACCTATTTCAAGAAACTAAGCCACCAGGATATAACCAATGCATAGGTGAATAGTAGTAAGTCAGGTTCACCATATGGGAAGGGTAACAAAGCCTGAAATATCGAAATCACCGCCTCTCACAGAGGTGAAGGTACTAGCAAGATCCCCAGAAATATCTCTAACACTAAGAAGGTATTGGAGGGATATCTCCTCAACTGAATTCGCGTGACCTCGTTCTTAACTTCGGTGTGAGTGGAGCCTCCTGACGTCACCAATTATACAATGGATTTCACCACTCCCTTAGTTAGAACCATATGTTTAGTTTAATAACCTTGGAGAAGTTTACTCACAAAATCACATTCCAAGGCTCTAAATATTAAGCTAGTTTGTGCATCCTAAAAAATAAATTCGTTTCTAATCAATTTTAAATTTATCAGCGTTACTTTTAGTTGATATTTTTACTCAAAAGGTGTGTTCATGAAACTAATGATGTTATGACTTAGCAAGTAAAAGAAATGAATATGAATATGATGCAAAGTCCTAACTTCAATTCTCAATAAATGATAATCTTTTCAAAATAAAACTTTTAATTCAATTATGCAATTTCAAATAAGATGCAATATTTCCATACATTTACTAATCTCAACGATAAGAACCCAAAATATCAAATGCCAACAATGCAAAATGCATATTTTTTGTATTTTCAATATAAAAGAATGAAAATACAAGGATTGAACAACAACTTGACATAAAGACCCTATTGTATGTAAACAGAGACAAACCAAGTAGAATATCAAGAAGAAAACACCCATCCCAAGATATAAGGACAACCAATGAAAAGGATAATGAGAAAGAAAAAACCGCCCGAAAATTCAACAAAAGAAAGGTTTCCTATCACTCTGCATGCACTTAAAATTCATGACAGAGACCTAAGAAGACTCAGAAACCATCAACACTTACCCAGCCAACATCAAACTCAACAATCAAGCAAAAAAGGATGATGTAAGCGATTGTTTAGGAGAGAACCGTGTATACACGCTTTTTACATAACGACAGCTCAAGAATGTACACGTTTGTTAGGGAAAAACCTACGTATATGTATTGAAGCACTGCTAGGTTAAGGATAAGGCCAAGAAACTTGGACTCAAAATAAAAAGAGGGTATCAAGCAATAAAATGACAAGAAACTCAAGATAATGAGAGCAATCAAAGGAGAAAAAACACTCCAAACCCTGAAAAGAAGATTCCCTCCCTAGTATGATCGTCAATTTTGTTACGAGGAAAATCACTCTATGGCATGGGGTAAACCACAACAGACAAAAATGAATACAGAAACAAACTCTAATCTTAAGTATGTTATATAAACAAATATGCTAACAATACAAGATAAAGAGCCTACCTTGTCCAGACATTCGATGAAGTCCACCATTGATCACTTGACTCAAAGAAATACACCTGCAACTTGTCCTCAAAAACCAAGATACACAAGAATATGGTGATAATATATAAAGTTAGCACATACAATAACATAATCCATCAATATTCATAACAAATATTCCCATGGAATAACAATTCAAATATTTTCAAGACATTAATTGGACGAGAAAAGAGTATTTCTATTAAAATGTGATCAACATAAGTGTATGAATGACAAAATTTTGTGTCGGCACGTCCAAAACCGAGAAACTAAGTCCCTTCTAGCTGGGATTCCACCACTTCAATCCTCCATCAAAGGAAAGCTAGTATAAGAGAGACAATGAGGTTCTCCATCAAATAGTGAAGATCTTGGGGGCTGAACAATGTGTTCAGACTTAAAAGGAAAAAGGGATACAGACTCAATATGAAGTGAATAATTTATCCATAGTAACTTTTCTCTCAAAGTCAAATTCTTATTCCCTTTTCCACAACTTGGATATGGCCCATTTATAGCCTTCAAATGGAATTGAAGGGCTGAGTCTGAACGTTTCCAGTATAAGGAAGGTCAAGGATCATGGATCTCGTGACGTGACATGGAAACCTGACACCATTTTTTAATTTTGGGAACAAAACCCGATGTACACGAGCTGTAATGGTGCAACCTGCATATACATATGTTGTATAGCTGTTAGGTCACATATATGTGGAAAAATACAATTTTTAGCTCTGGGAACTGCAAAAAGGGACTTCAAGTCTGCATAGGGAAATGGAAAAGGCCTTCTGAGCAAGTTGCATGGGGTGAGGAAAATATTTCTATAACAGATTCCCCCTAATGTGTGAGGTCAGAGGAGTATCTGCGATGGCCGAAATACATTATAATTCCCAAAAGTGGAGTATTGGAGACCCAGTTGGACGAACTGGTTGCTCACAAGAATATTACAATACATAATGAGTCATGACTTTGTGCACATTGCTGCCAATTTAAATTACACTATAGATCCATGTGGAAATATACCAAACAATTGGTCATGGCCATGAATAAGAAATACAAGGGTAGATACATGCCATAGGTTGTCATAGTCACGAACAAGGCCCAATGAAAACCAGTCTCAAAATCAATCTGAAGATATTTGTATAGAATGGAGTACAATCTAATCTCCCATGATCACTAAAGTCATAAAGGTATTGTTCCAATGAATGATATCAACAACTTAGGAAAGATACAATTATGAATTGATGTCTTCAAGTCTTCTACATGATCCACCAAAGGTGCAAGTCTACATCATGTGAACAAAAGAGTTGAGCTCGAACACAATGAGACTTTGTTTGATTATCGGTCATTAATGTATATCGTTAACAAATGCGAGATATCCTACCAATAATGAAAGTAGGAATCAAGGCACTGAGTACATTCTTGCAAGTGTGAATAAATGTGTTGAGCTCAAACACTTGAAGAATCCATTGATAAGGAGACACTGATGTATTCCTAACTATTGATGATGAGAGAACCTGCCACTGATGGCTGGAAGCCTCTAGGTACTCATAGGAATATAAGTCTTGTTTCCAGAATATATGGGTTGAAGTCGATGGAAGGAGGCTCGATGAAAGGAGAACATTAAGGCATCTCTCATCAGTGATCACGAGGTACAAAGAATTAGCTTGATGATTTGGAGGAACTCGAACGAAGAACATGTTCATGAACAAATGACCATGTGCATCTTTCACATGCACCAGATGCAAGCAATGCCTGAAAAAGACCCTCTGAATAGAATACAACAAGGAAAATTGCCAACAAAGGCGAGGAAACCACCAATAAGGCTAATTTCATCCACGCCATTGCACGAATTCCAATGTGTGAATAGATGTTTTGTCGTCAAACACAAAGGAAACTCCCCAGTCAGTGATTGATCAGGAGATGTCGACTGTTGTGTTCAAGGTTACCTATCCATGATGAAAGTAGGACCAAGGTTTGTTGAGAAAAAGATATGAAATGATCTTAGTCAAGCATTTTCAAATTATGCTTGGCTAAAGAAAAATAGATGGGAATATCACCCTATGTTTATAGCCATCAAAATTAATATCCTAATTCAAAAGTATTGATTATAAGTGCTTAGGATAGTTTTTTATAAATGAAATATTGATGAAAAATTCATTATTTATGTGTCTTTTTTAACATAATAGATGCTGAAATAAATATAGAGACAGAAGAAAAGACACCAAGTTGATAATCAAGACAGATGAGACATAAAGAAATCCTTTATTTCATTCCAATTCATCAAAGAGTCTTTCTCTTTACAAAATTTCATGAAGAATTTTTGGACCAAATTCAAACATAGATATCCCCGATGAAACATACAAAAGGACTTCTGACATAAAATAAAAACACTGAACTCTAAAAGATGGATCATCTTACCACAGATTGTTGCCCACTCGACTTTGCACAATATCCTTTGCCAGTCATGAAAACTAATTCACAAATAGACAAGTCTACATAGACTATCAAATATAGATGATAGATCAACATCTCTCAAAAAACAAGTGTCTGAATGATGTAATTCATCCCTGAATCTTGTTGTCTACAATAAGACCTTGCTATCATAAAAAATAATTAGGCCTTGAATAAATTAAGGAATGAATGAAAATTTAATTATCTCAACAAAAATCAAAGAGCAAACCTTAGTATGCTTCTCCTTCTATTCTCCTTTGTTCCTCCCTTTCCTTTTTCTTTTAAGAAATTTAGAGTTGGTTGAAGTAGTTGAACTTCTTCATTAGTTAAGTTAACTAAAAGCTCAACCAACTTTTTAGTTAGGGGGAAAAGTAATAAATCATAATAAGGGTTTTTAAATAAATAATAACTAATAGGTGGGACCCCTTGTGACTCCCTTTAGATTTTAAAAATCATAACACAACTAGTTAATTAAACAAAACATCCCTCCTTGTGAATCCCATTATCACATTCATATTTGACAATTTATCTCAATGATAATTGAAATTGTTTTCAAAAATATATTACCCATATATCCAAAATAATGTGTTGTCCAAAAATTTATAAGTTAACTGCTCTCAACAATTAATAAATAAAACTTAAAATCCATATTTTCCAGTTTGTGAGGCAATATTTCCCTTGTTGTTGCTATCACCTTTTAATCTCCCTGAATTTGCCTTAGGCTGTGTGGATTCTTTAGGCTTAATCTCCATGATCACATGAGAGAAATCGTCCCTCAAATGCATACAGGAGGACACAGATTTATCAGAATCATTTGAAGGTGAGGAAGGAGCACTGGTGTATTTCCCTTTGCCAGGAACATGGTGGGCCTCAGTTTTGAACCTTTTTCTTGAAAATCTCATTCTTGTATGCATAATTGATTATCAAGTAGTTTCTTTAGCAACCATACATGACAACTCTTTTAAAAATATGAAATAAATTTTGGCTCAGTAACATATCAGACTCATGCAATTCAATCCATACAATTGTTTAGTAGTCATTTATGAGAAGGGGGTGAATAAGGGTTTTGGGACATGCGTGGGGTTTGTATTGAGCGAAAAATGTTAAAATGAGGGTAAAAAGAACATGGTTACTGCTCACTGACAACAAACAATTAACTGAAATGTAAAACAAAGAACATATCACTGTAATCCATTCCTATGATCTTAAACTATCACAATACAGAGCTCTTCTTAACTGTAATTAAATTTTAGGAACATGGAGTGAGTAATTAATATGGGAAAGAGAGGGGATTGTAATTAATGAAAAAGTGAAATAATGGTAGGGAAAAAGAGCGGATATTGTTCATAAAATTAATTAAGTAATCCATAAAACATTTTGTTCTTAGTGCAAACATTTCAACACTAACCAGACAATTTATGTGATCAATTAAACAATCACTGTGTGTAATTTAACCATTACTAAGTGTTAAACTTGCTCACTGTTCACATTTAAATTCTTAACACTTTCAATTAATCACAGTGTCATCATACTCAAAATAATATGCCTTTCAGCAACATGTATAAAATTTTTATGTCCTCTCACTTCTTCTTTTAAGCATTTAAACAATCCCAATGAACACACAACCATTTGTATTGACTCTGTTCAACATCCAAACCATCAACCATCATCATAAACTAAACCTTTAAATCAAACACATACACAAGTTCTTTTGAAATCGTGCATGATTCCATTCCTCTAATCAATTTAACATTTAAATTGAAACAAGACCATACTGTTATAGGACCATGCCCATCTCTGATGGTGTAATCACTGATACAATGCACGATATCCATAAAACATACACAGCAAGAAACCAGGTCACAGATATCAATTCTTTAAATTGCAATGATCTTGATCGAGCAATTTAAACACACAATAATAACAACCATCATTTAAATTCATAATACGTTGTAGAAAACATACAGCTCAATGCATAACACAAGGAAACATACTCCCATTCAAACCATAAACAATGTTTGAGTTATCAATCCAACACAAGGAGGCAGTGACTATATGCCCAATTCCATTTCTCAAATCAATCAATTAAAACCATGTTGAGCCATTGAATCAACTGTCACGATAAACGAATACATTGATTATACACCAAACATCATTTTAGACTTCGACTGTCTAATCAACCCAATCAACATATACGAGCCCATAATCAAACCACTATCGACGCTACTCCACAACAGTCAACAATATACCCGATCGGAAATGATTCGTTCATTTATAAAAAACGGGCTTGAATAATCAAGGGTTCGTTCTATGGAACCAACACAGGGAGACTAGAATTGGCCACCAACAACAGGTGAAATTTTTTTGAGACAACACGGTGGACACACCAATAGCTTTTCAAGACCAGGTGGCAGTTCACTAGGTAGGAGAGATTCTGAATAGATGAGAAGAGGTTCCCCACATGCCAATAAATAACACCAAGAATACGTGGGGCATAACCCTCAGGGTTTTCCCCAATCAACCCAAGTAATGTTGATGTAAAATAGATCCATGAAATAGCAATCAACCTCAAATAAAGCTCCTTGGCACAATAGCCATCATAACCAATGAGCCCATACCCAGGTGAAATGATATGCAGTGACACAAGTGTTGAGGAAAAGATATGAATTGATGTTACTCAAGAATTTTCAGACTTTACTTGGCTAAATCAAAGTAGACGGGAATATCACCCTATGTTTATAGCCAAAAAAATTAACATCCTAACTCACAAGTATTAATTACGAGTTCTTAGGCTAGTCTTTTATCAACAAAACGCTTGCTGGAAATTTACTTTTTATGTAATTTTCTTAATATAATAGTTGTTGAATAAATGTAAGAACGTAAAGACACCAGGATGATAATCAAGAGAATTGAGACATAAAACAATCCTTTATTTCATTCCAATTCACCAAAGAGTCATTTTATTTACAAAATCTCATACAAAAATCTTGGACCAAAGTCAAACTTAGACATCCCTGATGGAACATACAAAAGGACCTCTGAAAGAAAACCAAAACTGAACTCTAAAATATGGATCAACTTGCCACAAATTGTTTCCCACTCGACTCTACACAACAACCTTTATCAGTCATGAAAATTAATTCACAAATAGACAAGTCTACACAGACTATCAAAGATACATCAACACTTATGAAAAACAAGTGCCTGAATGATTTGATTCAGCCCTGAATATTGTTGTCTGCAATAAGACCTTGCTATCACAAAAGAGAATTAGGTTGTGATGAATATATAAATGAATGAAAACTTAACTATATCAACATAAACTCAAAGAGAAAACCTTAGCATGCTTCTGCTTCCATCCATTTCCTCTTCCTCCCTTTCCTTTTTCCTTTAACAAGTCATAATTGGTTGAAGTAGTTAAACCAACTCATTAATTAAGTTAATTAAAAGACTCAACTAACTTTAGTTAGGGAGAAGGTAATAATTATAATAAGGGTCATAAATAAATAATAACTAGTAGGTGGGACCCCTTGTGACTCCATTTATTTAATAACAATCATAACAATCATAACATAACCATTAGTTAAGCAAAACATACCTCCTTGTGTCTCCCATCAACATATTTACTTTTGGCAATTTTAGCTCATGAAATTTGAAATTATTTCAAAAATAATACTCATATATCCAAAATAAAACATGCTTGTTGGAGTTACTTCACACACACCTAGGATTTATTTTTCCCAAGGTTTTTCCTTGTTTATTAGTCATAATTAGTCATTATCCAGTCTCCTATATTTTATCGAAGAATATTCCACTAGGAGAATATTCTCTTTCAATTGACACTTCAATTTGACTAGTTGAGTTGAGTTTAGATGTTGCATTGGTTTTGTCACCATGCAACTTTGGTATCATCACCATGCTAATGCACACTTTCCTTGGGATAATCACCATATTGGTGCATTACCCTTGATTTCCTGAGTTAACTCCTCACTACTCTCTGTTCAGTCAGTTAACTGAAGACTAGTTGACTAGTTAACTCAACTAGGTGGCAGTTCACTCCTGTAACTGCCTGAGAGACTAGACTAGGTGGCAGTTCACTCCCGTAACTGATGGTGTGTGTCCAGATCACTCTATACCACCACTATGGTGCATTGGTTCTCCTCCAGTGTGCACTCATTGAGTTATACAGAGTATATCATGTGTAAATGATTCATTATTCACAACGGTTAATGATAATTCTTTCATTATTTCTCTCCTTCTTCTTATTTCTCCAATTCTCTCTACAAATGTGTGTATTATTGTTTAGATAGATCTATTCTATGCAGTTTCAACACATTTACATGTTATCAAATCTGACAGACTACTAAGCAAAAGCTACACCAAAATGTTTTGCAGGTACAAAAGATTGAAGACAGCGGAAAGATGGAATTCCAAAAAGAATTCATTCTTACACCTTACAACTATTTTTCATGGAAGGAGAAATTAACCATACATCTCCATCCAAAGGGATGTACAGGTTAACCTTGAATATAGATACAGAACCGACATCATCCAGAGAAAAATCCAAGTACTTAAATCGCATGGATGAGGCACTCGGAACAATTTGCGGTCTTATTTCTCCCGATCTCCTTTTTCATATATCTTTCTGTAAGACTCCCAATGAATCCTGGACCACCTTGGAAGGGATTTTTGGAAAACATGATGAGATGAGGGGACACATGCTATAGGTGGAGCTACTCACATTGGATCCAAAAATCTTCGAGAATATCCAAGATTTCTTTACAAAATTCAAGGATTTATTGTCGCAACTCAAAGCTTGTGGGGTTGATAAATCGAAGGAGGAGAAACAAATGGTTCTCACCATTGTTTGCACCCAATTCGTCACTAGGTGAGCAAATTAAGAGTGCTTACATGCCCAGTTGGGCTCTACTAGGCATGACAGTTGTAAGGTAAAAGGTTAGAGAAAGAAACAATAAAACAATAAGCAAAAACAAACTACAACTAATTAAAACTAAGAGCATATGAGAAAATAATAAAAAAAAGACAAATGTAAATGGACCAATATCACCAATGTATAAGCTGATCTGATTGATGAAATCCAAAGACACAAAGAAGAAAGGGGACTTGGGTCCCTTCTTTCTCCAATGGAAGGCTCTTGAGGCCCTCACTGATTGCTCTCCTTACAATGAAAAGATGAAATGTGGGTGAAAGAACTCCAAGCTTATTCACTCAAGAGAGGGGTGAATAGCTCTATGAGATGCAGCTTGTAATGTGTATTGCCAAAGAATGGGTCCTTAGCAATCTCAGCAGCATAACAGTATGAATAATTCCTTGAGAAAATGGTGGTCATTCATGGCTTTTTATAGCCAAGCATTGGATCATTATGTAACCTCTTTAGAATGTGAAAAGGGGCTCTTTAGGGCACACTTAGGTATTTGACCAGCCCACCATGAGGATTGAGCTCGGATTTGGTGTCAAATCAACTTGGGAGATGATCCATTAGTGGTTGGGAGGCCGACCAATTTCAATAAATGCGTCGTTTAGCAGGCGCGCGGGTTTTTCGCCCAACAGCCGCGCCTTGTGCACATATGCGCGCCTTGTACGATCCTGTTACGCGCATACGCGCGTGCACCCAGATAATGTATAGCGCCCTTCAAATTTTTGGTAATTTGCATAGTTTTTTTACCCTTTTGCAATGTTGTGGAATTAATCCTGTGCCATGAATGACTCTTGTCCTGTTTTGATGATGTGGAGTTCTTGTCGCCACGTGCGGACGAAATTTCAGTGATAACAACCATTCTCTCCAATATTGGTTATGAATTCTATGTATTTGTATCTACATTCCATACTGTTAGATTCACCTCTGGAGCCACCTAAAATATGCCTTCTCTTGAGGACTTTATTGAATCCCTGACACAAGAGAAAAACAAGCTCATCAACATGGGCACAATCAAAGGCCCAAGGGTGAATGCACTCACTGTGCATGATGGTAGCCACAAATATAAGAAATATAAACAAAAATATAAACAAAAATCTCATGCACATCCGAAGAAGGAAGGGTACACAAAACCCTTCATTGATGCCTCAATATCCAAAGGAGAAAAGGGAAGAAAAGGAGAGAAATGCACGTACTGTCACAAAGGATTCCATTCGGAATCCACATGCATACAAAAAAAATTAGATTTGATGTCTCAAATACTTTAGCAAAACAACCTTGGAGATCACATCCCTGAGGGTGACAAGAAGAAGAAGCCAAAAGATACGAATTCTAAGAAAGGCAATTCTAGCCATGCCTTGATTGCCATCAACTCTACTCTTGATGCTTGGATCGTAGATTCAGGAGCATCACATCACATGGCTACATCAAAATAAGTCTATTCTTATTTGGATGAATGCAAAGGTCCTCCTATTATGATGGGGGACAACTCTTCTGTCAAAGTCTCCGGAAAAGGAAGGATTGAACTCACCAATGGAAGCTTCGAGAATGTGTTGCATGTTCCCAATATTTCTCTCAACCTTCTCTCCATGTATCAAATGAAGAATTATGACACTGGAAATAAATTCATCTTCACACCAAATTCTGTGGACATCTACAACATGCAAACCAACTCCAATGTTTCTACCGGTGAGGTAAATCATCAGTCTAGATTGTATACTTTTTCTGAATTGATTGAACCTGATTCTGCTTTACTGCTTAATCATGCCGATGAAAGTAGTAGGATATGGCACAAAAGGTTTGGACATTTGAATTTCAGATACATGCAATAGCTTAGAAAACATAGATTAGTTGATGGTCTACCAGACATTCAGTTCTCCAAGGGAGTATGTGAGGGGTGTTTTCTCAGGAAACACCCTCAAGAGAAATTTGACAAAGGAAAGTCTCAATGAGCTTCCACACCTTTAGATCTGATCCACAGTGACCTTATGGGTCCTTTTTTTCATCCATCGATCAGAAAAGCGAGGTTTGTTCTCATTTTTGTTGATGATTTCTCAGGTTTTACATGGATCTACTTTCTTAGGCAAAAATCTGAGGTCTTTCAACACCTCAAATATTTCAAAGCCCTAGTCGAGACACAATCCAGAAAGAAGATCAAAGTCATTCAAAATAATAACGGGGGAGAGTATGTAAATCATGAGATCCATAATATTTTCCATGAGGCAGGGATTCAGTTGCAACACATAGTTCCCTATACTCCGTAGCAAAACAGAGTTGTTGAGCGGAAAAACAGCTCTCTAAAGGAGATTGCATATTTCATGTTGTATGCAAAGTCTCTACCATAGAGAATATGGGCCGAAGCACTTAATTGTGCAACATACATCCAAAATAGATCTCCCCATAGACCTGTCAAGGATAAGACCCCCTACGAGGCTTAGAGCGGCCTTAAACCGGAAGTGACCCACTTTCACATTTTTGGTTCACGTGCATGGGCCCAGATTCCCTTTGAAAAGTGGAAGGCACTTGATCCAAAGAGCATCGATTTCATTTTTGTTGGATACCCTGACGGTGTGAAGGGATATCAACTTATTAATATTTCCTCGGATCGGTTCATCATTGAGTGTAGTTTCCAATTTGAGGAAAGTGTCTTGCATGTACCTCAACAACCACATGCAGACACCTTCACTCTTCCACCTGTCCGAGATGATGAGCATGCGCATGTCCATTCTTCTTCAGATAATATTTTTGATTCATAGGACTCAAATGATTCATATTTAGAGTCAGTACAGTAAAATGTAGAGTCAGAGCATTCAGATGCAATTGCAGAGCCAGAGAAGAGGCCCAAGTGGGCACAGACTACTCTTCATGATGCAGGGGATCTCATTGGTGATCCAACCGATACTAGGAGGACTCGATATGATTTCAAAGAGCCTTATGTTGCACTCACTTCCACTGAACCATTTCCTTCCAGGCATCTTTTCTTGGTTCAGTCTTCAGATCCACAGTCTTATGGCGAGGCTGCTGGAAATCCCTTTTGGGAATATGCCATGCAGGAGGAGTACAAATCCCTCCTCGATAACCAGACTTGGGATCTAGTTCCCCTTCCTTCTGGGAGGAAAATTTTCAGATGCAGATGGGTCTATAGGACCAAGAGCACAATGGATGGAAATATTAGTAGATACAAAGTCAGGCTTATTGCCAAAGTCTTTCAACAGGTTCATGGTATTGACTATGATGAGACCTTCGCTCCAATAGCGAAGATGGATTCCATACGATTGGAACTTTCCATTGCGACAACCAAAGGATGGGAATTCCATTATATGGACGTGAATAATGCATTTCTTCATGGTGATCTCTCTGAGGAGATCTACATGGAGCAGCCCCAGGGATTTATGCAGGACTCATCTTTGGTCTATTGACTGAATAAGTCACTTTATGGCCTCAAGCAGGCTCCGAGGGCATGGTATTATAAGATGGATTCCTATCTGTTGTCATAGAAATTTTTGCGTTGTTAATCATACCTGAATGTCTACATGCTCAGGATGGTTGATTCACTTCTAATCTTAGTTATGTATGTCGATGATTTTTTTATCACTGGGTGCTCGACTTCAACGATTGTTGCAGCCAAGAGGATTCTACATGACAGTTTTTTTATTATGGACATGGGTTCGCTACAATTCTTCCTTGGACTAGAGATCAATCAGGATGCATCAGGCATCAAAATGTCTCAGGCCAAGTATGCATGAGATATCCTTGAGATTTTTCACATGACAGATTGCAAGTCTGCTCCGACTTCTTTCCGATCAAGAGTCAAACTTGAGGATGGAGGGGAGACTCCACTGGTTAACAACACACTACAGACAGATAGTGGGGAGCTTGTTGTATCCCATACACTCCAGAGCAGACATCTCATATGTAGTTGGCGCATTTTCCAGGTTCTTGTAGGAGCTGCATGAGATACATTGGAAAGATACAAAGCATATCCTTCGATACGTATAGGGAACCATCACCTTTGGGATTCATTATGCAACAGACTCTACATTATATCTCATCGGGTTTACTGATTCCAATTGGGCTGGTGAGAGCATTGATTGCAAGTCCACATCTGGTTACTCACTTAGCCTTGGTTCTGGGCCTATTTGTTGGTCGAGAAAGAAGCAAGCTTCCATTGATCTATCTTCAGTCGAGGCAGAGTACAGATGGGTATTTAACATAACCATTCAGGCTATGTGGCTACAACATTTTCTCACTGAGTTGGGCATTCAGTTTCATCGATCGATTTTCATCTGGGATAACAACCAGAGCACTCTGAAGTTCTACAAAGATCCAGTTCAGAGGCAGAGGATGAAGCACATCGAGATCCACATGCACTACATCTAGGACTTAGTACATGAGGGGATCATCGACTTACAGTTATTTCCTTCAGCAGAACAGACGACAGACATCTTCACCAAGACCTTCACTGAGAAGAAGTTTCAATCTCTGCGAAGTCATTTTGGAGTGAAGGACAGAGTTGCCTAGCAAT
>ML783584.1:406738-432471 GCA_009831015.1 Picea engelmannii
CCCGTAGTGTCATTATTACTCTGGGGGGTCATCTCTACAGGATACCAGAGGTAGTTCCAACTACTGCCCCACCTAAACAGTGCTGCAAGGTAGTATATCATACTACAAAATTCATCTTCTCCACAATCTGTTCAAAAGGGGAACACAAGGATATTGTAACCACCACAGCTTCGGCCCAAGCACATTCTATCCAACATAAGCAGGTCGACAAGGTTGCAATGAAGCACAAAGATTTCTTCTTCACACAGTCATCTAAAATATCCAGACTGGTTAAAAAGGTCCAAACCTTCCAGCCAAAGGTTCGTGATAGCCTTCAACAAGCTAAGCAACGCCACTTCTCCAGCAAGGAAAGCAAATCACCAAGATTCAGATTCAGCAATCGCTTTCCCCTCTCCCCTGGGAACTCAATGCAATGGAGACCATTGCTTACTAAGGAGGGAGGATTGATCCTGGTGGATATCGGTGGCCACCCACCTTTTCCAAATGTCTCAAAACAGTTTTCTGGCAATTTTGGCAATTTACTATTTTTAGCAGGTTTTAACTTCCGGGGCCATTTTGAGGGTCCAAATGAAGGTTTTTCGAGATCAAGGTTCTCAATGATAGCCAAAGGCATAATTGATACCCCAAAATGAATCTCCTCGATGATACCTTTCCAATGAGCTATCACAGGCCTAAAACGAAGATCGTATGTAAAAGTTACGACCCTGGGAAGTTGATGTACTCACTTACCCAAACGGGGCCCACATGACTTTTGGCGCTTCATCTCCTAGGGTTAGGTTTTTGGATGTCTAGGAATTTTGGCATTCCCATTTATTGTAAAAATGCCTTTAGAGCCTCATTGTAATCATCTTCTTGCGAAAGCGAGTAGCCGTCACATCTCTTCTCAGAGATAAGCTGCCACCATTCTAGCGAGTCTTCCACTCTGTATTTTTACAGTCTCTGTACATTTCTTTCATTAATAGAAATCGTGTATTACTGTATATCTATGTTTATGGTTGCATCTTCAATACATTTCTATTATATTGTTGAATATTTGCGATATCTCTGTGCATTTCTTTATTAGATCTCCAATCTCATTTCATGTCGAAAATAATCTGGATCAGTCCATCATCGGTGCGCTAATTCCACTGAAATTTCTGATAAATTTCCTGTAGAAACTAGCCAATCCATTAAATCTTCTAACTTCAAATATACTTTTCGGAGATGACCATTTCTTAATCGCCTCTACCTTATCCGGATCCATTTTTATCTCATTTGCAGAGATAACAAAACCCAAATAAATGAGTTATGTCCTCATAAATGTTGATTTCTTCATATTAATCGACAACTTCTCTTGCTGTAATCTCCTCATCACTGTAGCCAAATGCTTCAAATGCTCTGCTTCTGTCTTGCTGAAAATTAATATATCGTCAAGATATACAATGATGAATTTTCCTATGAAATCCTTCAGGACTTCATTCATCAATCTCATGAAAGTACTGGGCACATTTTTTAAGCCAAATGGCATAACAAGCCATTCATACAGCCCCTCATTCCTCTTAAATGTTGTCTTCCATTCATCACCTTCTCTCATATGAATTTGATGATATTCGCTTTTCAAATCAATCTTTGAAAAAAAATTTGCTCCACTCAAGCAATCCATCAAATCATCCATCCTTGGAAAAGGAAATTTATACCTAATGGTAATCTTATTGATTTCCCTTGAGTCTGTGCACATTCTCCAGCCTCCATATTTCTTTGGGCTGAGCATTGTTGGAACAACACATGGACTCAAGCTCTCTCTAATTAACCCTTTGTCTTAATTCCTGGACCTATCTCTTGACTTCTTCATTCTCTTGTGGCGTCAATTTGTACGATGCTTTGTTTGGTAAACTAGCTCCAGATATAAGATCAATATGATGGCTTATACTTCTAATAGGTGGCAACGAATGAGGTAGTTCGTCCACTACTATATCAACGAATTCTTCCAGTAACTCCTGTATTTCCTCTGGAAAATCATCCACTCTTGTATTGGTTAAAAAAATTCTAGGCTTCCTAACCACAATAAATTGTGTATCTTCCTTCTTCTATACTTCCTTAAGAAGTTCCTTCCCACTCATGAGAAGTACAGTGTTATTTACCTCAGGTTTTACTTATTTATCCTTAATCGACAGCAACATGTGAGTTCTCCCATTTTTCTCCAGGGTGTATGTGTTCTTTCTCCCATCATGAATCACATTCCTGTCATATTGCCACGGTCTACCCAGCAATAGATGACAAAAATCCATGGGAATGACGTCACATAGTATTTCATCCTTATATCCTCCTATTTTAAATTCAACTAAACATTGTTTAGTGACATTTACCTGATGTCCTTTTTGTAGCCACGAAACTCTGTATGGGCTTGGATGTTTGATAGTCTCCAGCTCCAACGTTTCTACCATCTCTGTAGAAACGAGATTGTATGTGCTACCACTGTCCACTATAACCTTGCATAGCCTATCTTTGGTCTTGCTCCGAAAAAGTCTGTTCCTTTGGACTGGGTTCTCTACCTCCTTCTTTGGCGTTAAGAGAACTTTTCTCATCATCAGTGATGTTCCACCCTCAACATCTTCTACCTCAACATTCCATCCTTGTGCTTCGGCAATGTGAGTTTCACCTCCTTCTTTCTTTCTATCTGGACATTCATAGGATTTATGTCTATTTTTTCCACAGGTAAAACATTTCACTTCACCACCCCTACCTCTTCCTCTTCCTATGGTATGAGGAAAATTATTTCTATCAGCATACCGTCCTCTCTGTGAGCTTCCCCCTCTCTCAGTTTGAGATTGATGTTTCTTCCAGTCTTCTTTAGGTTTCTAATTTCTGTCTTGGGAAATTGTTTTTCCTCTGGCTTGACTTTTTCCTCGGCCTCTTTGACCTTGCTTTTGGTTCAGCTTCTCTTCAGCTTTCAGAGCCATTTGATAAGCATCCTCTACATTCTAAAGGGTCATCATTCTCATCTCATCCTGTATGTCATATCACAGACCATTCATGTACCTGGAAACCTTTTCATCATCACTTTCTCGATGACCTTCTCTGATGTTTATCTTGTAGAACTCTTCAGTGTATTCTTTCACTGTCATCAACTTCTGTCTCAAGTTTTGCATTCTCCGAAATAGAGTAATTTGATAATCCTTGGGTATGAATTTTTCCTTCATCTTTGCAACCATTCTATCCCAACTTTTGATTTTTTGCTTGCCTTTGTAGCGTCTGTCAGCGTACAATTCATCCCACCATAATGTTGCATGCCTTTTAAGTCTAGTGATAGCGTGCTTGACCTTCTTGTCTTCCTTGAAATCCTCATAGTCAAAATATTTATCCAGAGCTCTAATCCAGTCTAGAAGCTCTTCAACATATAGGTTTCCCTCATACATGGGAATCTCCATTTTTTCTCTGGAACCTATCCTTGCAACAACCCTGAATAGGCATTCATCTGCAGCATCCTTGACTGTAACTTATTCTCCCTCGTTTCCAGCTTCATTTTCACTTTTAGCCTCGTTGACATCCCCAGCGTTGACTGTGCGCCTCTGTGTTGTCTCCATGGCATCAAGCCTAGCACGTAGTTCGTGCATTTCTCTTTCCACTGTTGGATCAGGCATTGGTATGTCTCTTCTTCTCAATGGCATGGCTGAGAAATTTATCTTTTCTCTGCTACAGAAAGAAAAGAAATTGTTCTGTGCTCTGATACCACTTGACGCAGATCCCCCTGCCTTCAGGCCGAGATCCACTCAGGATCTTCACTACAACCAAGCAGAGGGTTAACCGACCCCTTTGTTAAAGCCACAAAGGACTTCATATTTTGGGGTTTCATGATCCCTAATGTCGAGCTCCTTGACTCTTTCGCTTGCCGAAACCCAAAATGTCGATACGCTGAAACCTCTAACCACGTTCTACTCCTGTATCAGTTTTTTCACCTTTTCGGGGTTTCGGACTTTGCGATTTCGTGAATCCTATTGTCGAGGTCCTTGACCTTTCCACCTTTCGAAACCCGAAATGTCGATATTCCTGAAATTCTTGGTCATGTCCTCCTACACAGTTGTATCACGTTTCGCGACTTCGAGAGTTCCGGAACAAGGAATCCCAACTTCTTGTCTTCACAACTGCCAAAATGTCGAACCCCGAAATGTTCAGCAAAAGGCTGGCTTCTATCAAAACTTTTTCCCCTTTTCGGGCTTCACGATTTCGCGAGTCCTGCTGCAAAGCTTCTGGCTCCCTAGCCTCCACAAACCCTGAAATTCCGAAATGATATCTCCCACGAGATCAACAACTATAAGCCTCCCTTCGATCCGATGGCCCACGTGATTTCGAACTTTCAGGTACCGGGAGTCCAAGACTCTTGATCCCAGAACATTGTCCTCTCGGGTTCTCGAACCCCGAAACACCAAATTTATGAAATGCCACTTCATGCTATTTCGCGTCTCGAAATTTTGGGGGTTCTCATGTGAAATTCTCGAATTCTTGTCAACGGGAATGCCGAAATCCTGATTCCCGAAATGCCAAAAAATATCCTGTCGCAATTTCGGATTTTAGTCTTTCCTTCCCCCTGTGTCCCGATCACACGACCTCAGGACCTCTGAAATCCTAAATTCTGAAGTTCCAAAATTCTGACCTCGTCACTCTTCCTTTATACACGAAACTCCTTTCACATTTCAGAGATTTAATCAATCAAAGGTTTTGTCTTGCACTCCGGACTTACGAATTCTGAATCCCCGAAATGATCTGACAGCTCCAACAGATCAAGATCAATGACCCACGTTGATTCTGGGTACCAAAGTGATGAGTTCATCTTCCCTTATCTACCTTGCAGCTTCTGTAGATCCTACTATCCTCGTTGTTTCATGAGTTCTCCCCGAAGAATTTCGACTGTTCAATTTCTTCCCTCTAAAGCCTCTAAGGGAACTTAGCCTTTTGCACTAAGATTTGCTCCTTATCTTCTCTTGAATACTTCAAAAAATCCACTCCTCCTGAGCTTTCTTGAAACTTTGAGTCCCCAGAAGACTCCTGCACGCACTCCTTGCGACAATCCATCAAATATTTCTAAGTATTTGAATCTCTCGACTCTATGCAAATCCTCTTCAGCAGCAGTCCTTCAACTCTCCACCTTAGTTGGTAAGTTCTAAGGTCTCGACCAGCCTAGGCACACCTTGCACGGATTTTGTGCTTGTCTTGCACTTCTAATGAGAACAATGGTATCCCTCCTGAGATTTCAGAGATAACTTTGAACCTTCGTCAACGCACTCCTTGCTAACGCTTCACTGCACTTCTTGCAGGAAATTCTCACTCAGGATGAGAAACAATTGAAACTCATTTCCTCACTCTCTCAGACTTCAAACATCCAACTTGAAAACATTCATTCACATACAACATGATAGAAAATGCATGGCAGAGAGAATAAAACAACCGTAAGCAAACCATTCAACATGTACAAACATAAAACATCATAACACCATGAATCTAAATTAAAGCTTCATATATTAATTCAAAGCTCATGTACATGAGTTCTTCTTCTCAACTCTCTGCTACAAATCTCTCTTCTCTTTCTCTATGCTAATGCTACAATGATCTAATGTTGAATGATACAAAGATACAAAGATGAGGGTGTCTATAGTCATTTTCCCTCCTATTCCTAAAACTGTCTAATCTGGAATTTTAAATCTACCTACTTTCATTAACTATGCATAAATGCCTCTACGTTCTATAGATGAGAGCGAATCACTCATAATTTGTTTACAATATGCAAGTACGCTTTCTTTTAACCATTACATTAATGCTTCAAAAACATTTCCAAAATGTGTAAAATGTATTTTTCACTTTCCAGCTGTCTTCTGCCTTCATGCTCGCTTGGCTGGCTGCTTGCGATGCTCCTACATCATAAAGTGGAGAAAAGAAGCACAAAAAAAGGAAGCATAGCTAGGCTACTAGTATAAAAAAATCCAATAAGCATTAGAACCTTTTCACACCGGTCCTTTGCAATACTCCAAGCAAGGACTGTTAGTGCTGTAGGAAAACCAATGTCTCTGTAATTCCTTTAAAATTTCTGAGTTTGTGTACAAGACAAAAGTAATCTGGAAATGACCCAACACTTGAAATTCTGGTGTAATTATCATACCTTTGACGCATACAATTAAATAATCAAGATAAGCATGGAGACCGACCAATTCATTAAAAGTTGTGTGTATAAGCCTTTTAAGGGTGGTACTTGCATCAAATAATCCAGAAGGTAGGCAGTTGTAAGACATAGTATCGCAACTTGTAATAGAGTGGTTTTGTGAAAATTTTCCCTTCCTACTTTGATTTTTCTATAACCAAACAAACTGTCAAGGGCTCCAACTGTGACTCTACAACTTGTTGTAGAAAAAATTCCATACTGAGAGGAGGGAAAGGATTTCTCATAATTTCTTGTCTGAAAGTTAGAAGACTAAAGCAGGTTCTAATATTATCAGTGGTCTTCGAAGCAGGTTCCCAATTGGAAACCCATTCAGGGTGGACTAAAAATGTTTCAGTCCTTAAGAAATATCTCAACTCCTTTCAAAAGGTTGCTTATAGTGCAGAGCTAACAAGTCCTTGTTTTTACCTAGCTGGTTTCATAGTACGTTGAACAAGACCTGGATCAAAACTTCAAATATCGACATTAAACCAAGAAAAAACATTTTGAAATCCACCAAGAAACTCGACAGACCTCATCTCTTCTTTATCAAAACCCCATACATTTATTTTAACGTTCATTGAAGATCCAGGTGTCCTAATGTTCATGGAGATGGTTTTAACAACCTTCTTTTGTAACTCCTCTTCTTTCTATTTTTCTTTGTTGCCTACAATACTCAATGAAATTGAACTCTCAAGAGGAGTCAAGGCCTCAGGAATCTCATTGTTTTCTGTAGATATAATATCCCCTAGATCAAGAGGTTCATTTTGAATGATAACACAAATTCTCTCATCATTAGGGATGGCCTTCCAAAATTCTTTATTTTCAGAAATGTATGGATGATGCAGAGATTGGAAAGCATAGTCAGGCCAGTGAGGAAAGATTTTTTGAGTAGGCAAGGTTGCAAAGACATCTAACCGATCAGCTATTGAATTCAACTCCTTCTTAACATGAGTGATGTTGAAAGATAGAAGGTTCAAGACAAGTGCCCAAATAGTTTGGGAATATTGTTCCATCAGCTTGTCGCTAGGAGAGAAAGTCTCACGTATCAGGTTCACAACAAGATCAAAATTTCAAAAAACTGAAAGGTGACCACAACCAATATTAAGGGCATTCTCAATGCCTAACAACAAATCTTCGAATACAGCGGCATTGTTTGAACAAGAAAACTCCAACCTGTATGAAAAATTATGAATTTTTCCTGCAGGGGAAACCAAGATAATACCAACCCCATTGCCTTCACTAGAGAATGAACCATCAAAGTGAATATGCCATAAATTATCATCTAAATCAACTCTTTCCGAAGGAATATTATCTTCTTCAACAAATATGGAATACACTCCTAGGTCTTCTTCAATATAATTTACGCTAGATTACGGGACACTCTCTATGTAAGGTGAAATTATTCCCTCTCTAAGGACTATAATGTTATTACCATTTTGAGGAATGGATAAATGTGTACCTTCGAGTGAGAGGTACCCACATGTTAGGGCTTTCCAATATCTTCCCAAAATAATTGAGTAATTTCTTACAGGCATATCAATCACCTGAATGTTGAGGGTTGTCCTTATCTTGGGATGAGCGCATAAAACCAATGTTATATCCTTAATATCACCTATGGTTGTTTGTTGTAGACTATTATAGGAGATCATGCTTTTGGCATTTTCGTTTGTACAATACAAGCCTAGATCTTCCATAATAATCTTCGACATGACACTTGGGCTTGAACCACCAGCAATGAGGCAACAATGGGTGATCTTATCCATGATCTTTACAGAAATATAAAAAGGGGTTTTTTTAATAGGGTATCTAAAGTTATGTACACCTACTTTATTTATAAAAGAATCATCTTTGTTTACCTCTTCTGAAAGATTGGCTACAATGGAATCTTTTCCTTCCATGAATTGTTTCAGATGCATCTATTGTTCAGGGAGGACACCCATGTGTAGGAGGGTTTCATCTTCTTTGATGTTGGCCAATTGATTCAAGATATTGTATTTAGAAGAGGGGAAAGGGGGAGTGATTCCTTGACTCTCAGGAATTTTAGGAACCTGGGGCACAACAACGGTTGAGGATGAGCTCGGGCTAGAAGAACTGCGGAGAGGATCAAATTTTCCATTGGAAGCATAGGCTTTGTTTCTAGTATTGATAACCATGACATCCTCTGGCTCCGTAAAGTATAGGAAAACGATAGTAGCTTCTAGTCTCTTACCAAATATATTATCTCTGGCACTCTTCTTTACCTCACATGTAGTTTCTTCGTGGTGTTCCTTGCAAAAGTTTCACCAACTCCGAGGTAGGATAGCCTCAGGCTGAAAATTGTTCTCAACCAGGTTTTTAAAAGGGGGTGCAGAAGAGGATGAAGATCCAGGGGTGAGATGGGAGACAGTACCCTTCTGCTCAAATGCTATCATACAATTGTTCATATCCTGGACTAGATGCAAGAGACTGAACATGTTTGTCTGTCTAACTGATTCTCCCTGGGAAAGACCAGTTCTTTCAAGTTGTTCTTCATACTCTGAACAGGTATGTAAAGCATAATCGATATTATCAATGGCTTTTTCCTCAATCCTGTGGTGGTAGGGAGAAGACAATGCATTGTAGTAATGCATGAATGTGGCTTGGTTCTAGGGGCGGATAAGTTCAGGGATTTGATTGTACAATTTGGTGAAATGCAAGTTGAAAGACTTGATAGTCTCACCCTCCTTGTAGGTAACATTATTGTATTCCCTTAACTTCTTGGTAGGGATTTTGGATTGCCCATAAGTGGATCAGAACCAATAGATTAGCTCATCCCAAGTAAACAATATCTTAGGAGGAAGGTCAAAGAAGTCAGTCGCAGCCTTAGGAATTGACAAACAAGCGCATGAAAATGTCATTGTCGTTAGCCCCTATGTTATGAAAAGCATTAGAAAATGCCACTAGGTGTTCATTGATACTGACAATGTTATTCCTTGAAAATTTAGGCAAATTCTCTTTAAACTTCGACAGTGGGCGAGTAGAAGGTGCTAAGTTAAGAGGAGAGGACACATGCCATGGTGTGGTTGTGGCATCTTCTTCAAACTGAAAAAGCCCATACTTTTTAATGACTTTGGTGGGGTTTGTAGTAGATTGGACTGGGATATGGTGGTTGTATAAGCTACCAATCATTGAAGACAATGAATATTGGGAAGATGAAGCACTTATAGTGCCACCAAAACCACCACTAGATGTCATCTTGTGGATGAGAGACGAGGGAAATAAATACGAGTTGGATGAATCAGATAAAGTTCTCCTTAGAGCCACTTGTTGGATAGACAACACTACGTTTCTTCTTCCTATTTCAGTAATAGGATTTATTTCAAGTGACAAGCCCCTTCTTCTTCTAGAGGCACGATAATCTAGGGACATGAAAGGAAGGCCAAAACTGAAGAAACAAAGGGTTACTACTGATTTCTAGGCTGCCTACGTCTAGATTCCAACTGTTCTTGAACACTAATATGTCATTCAATTTCTTCCCAATAACGGTTAAGCTTAGCACGGGTCCTATCAATGTCTAAAATAATATGAAATAGATTCAAAGCAATTTTGGTCTAGTCTTGGAGACTGGGCCCAAGATTGGGCTGTCTTGCAACAGGAATAGTCATTAATAGAAAAACAATCAAAGAATCAATAATAGAAAAAAAAAAGATGTATTGATGAAAATCGAGTGTAAAAATTAATCGGAGAGATATCGAATATCTCCCTAGTATGGTCGCCAAATAAATGTTGAGGAAAATATATGAATTGATCTTACTCAAGCATTTTCAAACTTTAATTGGCTAAAGAAAAGTAGACGGGAATATCACCCTATGCTTATAGCCAACAAAATTAACATCCTAACTCACAAGTATTAATTACGAGTGCTTAGGATAGTCTTTTATCAACAAAAATCTTACTGGAAATTCACTTTTTATGTAATTTTCTTAATATAACAGTTGCTGAAATAAATGTAAGAATAGAAGTAAAGACACCAAGATGATAATCAAGACAGTTGAGACATAAGTAAATCCTTTATTTCATTCCAATTCACCAAAGAGTCATTTTCTTTACAAAATCTCATACAAAAATCTTAGACCAAAGTCAAACTTAGACATCCCTGATGGAACATACAAAAGGACCTCTGATAGAAAACCAAAACTGAACTCTAAAAGTTGGATCAACTTGCCACAGATTGTTGCCCACTCCACTCTTCACAATAGCCTTTATCAGTCATGAAAATTAATTCACAAACATACAAGTCTACAAAGACTATCAAAGATAGATCAACACTTATGAAAAACAAGTGTCTGAATTATTTGATTCAACCCTGAATATTGATGTCTACAATAAGACCCTGCTATCACAAAAGAGAATTAGGTTGTGCTGAATATATGAATGAATGAAAAATGAACTATCTCAACATAAACTCAAAGAGAAAACCTTAGCATGCTTCTGCTTCCATCCCTTTCCTCTTCCTCCCTTTCCTTTTTCCTTTAACAAGTCAGAATTGGTTGAAGTAGTTAAACCAACTCATTAGTTAAGTTAATTAAAAGACTTAACTAAGTTTAGTTAGGGGGAAGGTAATAATTATAATAAGGGTCATAAATAAATAATAACTAGTAGGTGGGACCCCTTGTGACTCCCTTTAGTTCATAACAATCATAAGAACCATAACATAACCATTAGTTAAGAAAAACACACCTCCTTGTGTCTCCCATCAACATATTTACTTTTGGCAATTTTAGCTCATGAAATTTGAAATTTTTTCAAAAACAATACTCATATATCCAAAATAAAACATGTTGTCCAAAGATCCATGAAGTCAACTGCCATAAAACAATGTATAACATAAAACTCAAAAGCCACATTTCCCATTCTATGATGCAACCCTTCCTTGGTTGTTATTGTCACCTCTTGATTTTCCTGAATTTGGCTTTGGTTGTGCAGATCCTTTAGGCTTAATCTCGTTGATCACGTGGGAAAAATCATCCATCAAATGCATTCAGAAGACACAGATTTGTTAGAGCCATTGGAGGGTGAGGAGGGGGTAGAAACTACTTTTCCTTTATCAAGGGCATGGTGGGCCTCAGTTTTTAATCTCTTGCTAGCATGGGAGGATTTCACTGGCGAGTGGTTAGGGGCAGCTTGAACAATGGGGTTCAAAGGCGGAGGAGCAGGCAAGGAAAATTTGGGCCAGCCACGATGTTGGGAGACTATCGGGTGGAAAATCTCCTGCCATCCATCATTTTCAGGGACCTCTGGTTGTAAGGAGACATGAGGAGGTACAGGGATACCGGGGGCTTGTGGGGCTTGGAAAGGAGGCCTTTCAGGCCTAGGTTGGACTATTCCCTGCCAAATCCAGTTAAAGAATCTGGCATGAAACAATTGGCCAAGCTCCTCTGAATAAATGTCAAAATGTATAAAGAACTTGGGCCTTCTTGGGCCTCGGTTCCCATTACCTCTTCCTTTGTTTCCTTGACCATGGATTCCTTGACTGAAAAAACTCATCCTACATGTGTAATCGATTAGCAAATAGTATTTTAATAACCATGCATGATAAGTCTTAAAAATATGAAATAGATTTGGCTCAGAATGTATTATGATCATGCAATCCAATCCATACAAATTGTTTTACTGTTAATCAATGAGAAGGGGGGGTGAAACAAGGTCACGGGATATGTGAGGGGTTTGTATTGAGAGAAATATGATATAATGTAAGGGGAGAATAAATGGTCACTACTCGATGATAACAACAATCAACTGTAAGAAAACCAATAAAACCTCACTGCATTCCACCCAAGACACCACCACTTTCATCCAATTTAACACAGAAATTCACTTGACTGTATTCAATCTTAGAACAGGGGGTGAAAAAATGAAATGGGAAGGTGATAGGATTTGTAATTAGCAGAAAGTGAGATAATGGGAGGGGAGGATAACGATTACTGTTCATGAAATTAGTCAAGTGATCGATAAAATATTTTGCAGTAAGAATAGATGCACCAACCAACAATCATCGTGACTGAATAACAAACACTGTGTACTTAACTAGTTCATTGTCCAATAATCAAATATCCAACACAGTGCCATCACAAAACAATAAGTATACCACATAATTTGTATGAGGTTTTGTTCCCTTCATTTACACATTCTGCATTTTATAACAATTTACGACCAATACCCAATTCCAATCTGTAACTATCAAGATCAACCACTGCCTATGCATTTCTTCAATACACAACTATACTTAAAGTCATATTTTCAAAACAATAATGAAGTCACTATTACTGCAATAGAGCCAATCAAAATGAAATGATATTCATTAACATATATATCCAGTAACCAAAATAATCAAGACCAAATTGCCATGCCTCAAATGATAATTAATCATACAGCCAACAACCATCATTTAGACACAAGCTATGCACAGGGTAATTTTCCCAGGCAATGCAGTTCTGCCACTGTAAAGAAAACAACTCAATGTGACCTAAAAGTTGGGCCAACTATCCAGCGCGATTGTCATCAACAACATGCATGTTTAAACAAGTGATTGATTGAAATAAATAAACATGTTTAAAAAATTTGTGGGTGCCCCTGAGTGTGCAAACCGAGCTATCCATACTACACACAGTGCGTAGCTAACAAAAATCCACAGTGCAACATTTCTACTTAAAACAATCAAACACATAGTCACGATAATAACTCAACATATCGTGTTGAGATATTGATTTAATCACACTGTGATCGACCATGTTGTACGCACTCAAGCTTATTCAACCAATGACACAAGGCTACAGTGGATACCTTGTCTATAGTCATCCAGTTCAGTAATCATTTTGCAAAACACAATACACACAACGTGACATGCACGAGAAACACCAATCATTTGTAACCAATGCTAGCTACCATCCAAACAACCCTTAGTGAAAAATACTAGTGACTGTGTATCAACCAACCAATCTGTCACTGTCGTAAAATCAATTATCCTAACAAGATGTGATAACCATGCATACCCATGCATCCATTCGAATTGGGGCAACGTCCTTTTCCAGTAATAATACTGAGCTATTAACACAAGGAGGGTGATTGTATATTGGGAAGTGCAATTTTCAACAAGGGGTTTGATATTATCATCACAGATGTAGTAACTAAATTCCTAAAACAACAGGACTTCCATACAACCAACTGGGTGAATTCATATTCACAAGTAATCGACCATATATTCTATCCACTATAACCTATAGCAACGTGACAGGCACAACAATCTCCTTTACAAAATTGGGACTAGAGGTGTAAGGGTCTACTCTATAGACAACACCAGGGAATGGGGCCATCTCCTCGTAATGGTGTATCTTTTGAGGCCAAGGGTGTGCACACAGAGAGGGACATGATTCATTTGTGAACAAGTAACAATCCATGGAAGGGGGGCAAAAAAAAGGGTGGGGCTCTTATCCGATCAAGCAATTGATTTAATGCATGCAGGGTATAACCCTTGTGTTCTTCATCCAACTACCAGAGTCGTGAGGTGGAGACAGGCCGATTTAGGAACATAACACTCACTTTGTGACCCTTATCGATGGAAACAACCAATGCAAAAGTGAAACACAACATAGCGATGCATACAAACTTCGACCATTAAAACCAAGAAAGCTAGAGACTGGATAAGTGACAGTGTGTGAAAAATAGCTATCCACCCAAGACTTAAAAAAAAACCCTCCAACTGAACCAGTAGTAGTAAAAGAGAGCTATCACCAGGAAAGACGATAAACTCTACGAACTGGAAAATATTATAGGAAGAACCATCCATTTTCCATTCAAACACCAAAATTTCACATAGTTACAACACTTAGGAAAAACACAAACCCCACACCTAAGCCAGTGATCATTTGATAACCATAGCGAAGTCAAGAATGGTAAAAAAGGGACATACATGTTAATCGAATTCCTTAAAACGAGAGCTGGTCGAGCGGTTCCACCCGTCTAAAACTTTAGAACACAAAAACAATAGCAAGATCGAACAATAGCCCGACTAAGGTGGCGGCCAACGGGAAGGGTAAAGGTGACGTGCAGTAAATGCACGTCGCCTCCACCCACATCTCATTAACTCAACAGTACATTCCAACAATTCCTCATTAACATGATTAATCAAACATGTATCGAAACTATTACCACATTAAAAGTCAGTAGTGCGATCAACGTATGGCATTTCACATCATATAGCCCAAACAAAAACTCATAACCATTAATGTTCACCCCTTGTCAAGTGCACCACCAAAATTCCATCTATCCAAAATACCATACGTGGTTTGGCCACATAATTCAATTAACCAACACATAACCATTAGCATTATCACCTTTCCAAATGTGCCACCAACATTTCAACCATATGCATATTAAACAAGTAATTCAATCATAATTTCACAACCATTTATTTGCTATCTAGGGATTACCAATAATCATCAAGTGTTCTCATGCATGTAGTATAGTTAGGATACATTTAAAATATTCCCCTTGCAATTGTTTCTCATTTCTCTTAAGTTATTCACATGTGATATTGCAAAACTAGGTCCCCTTACCTTGCATTCGTTATAGTATTTTGTTTCTCTCAAAACTGCCCTTCATGTAATTTCACTAACATGTTTGTTATGCAGGTGCGATAAGAAAATACATCAATGACATTAATGAATAGCATAGGTTGTAGTAACATAAGGAATCAACCTTTAATAAGCTCAATTTGTAACCAATAACAACAAGATCTTCATCAACCATGTGTCGCACATCATCTCAACATAAAAAATAAACAGATCTGCTTCCCAATAGTTCAAGGGGGTCCCAGCTACTAGTATTATTTAGTTTTTATAATAATAGGCTTTAGAAATACTTTGCAGGCGTAACTTTGTTGGTGTTTTCAATCATCAACAATAAGGTGGTTCGAAATCAAACCTAGCAACCCCATAACAACAAATACGACTGGGCATGGTGACAAGAAATGTGTGGAGACTGTCGGAAAGTCTGGACCGAATGAACCCTCCAACAAAAACCCATAAGGACAACATAGATCCATCATGGCTTCTTCCACTCAAAATAATTAATGACACTGTGACTTCAACTATCGTTTTCCATTTGCAATGAAAACCACACAACAACCATTCCAGAGAAATATCACAAGTTTACCTAGTTGCCTATCTTAAGAAAAGCACATAGTCATACCTAACTGAGCCAATTTCTATTTCATAACTAGAGCAGGTTCATGGATGGAGAAAAAGACATACCTGTAGCCAAAAATCCTTAAAAACGCGAGTTTGGTCGAGCAGTTCTTCCCTTGCCTGAAAATTAGAGCTTAACCACAACGAACAACAATTGAACAAAATCCAAGATAGGGTGATGGCCAGTGGGAGAGGTATGGAGTGATATGTAGTAAATGCACGTCACTTCCATCCTCTACTCATTCAATTAATTAGTACACGCTATCCAAATCTCCATTAGTCCATTCAATTAATCCATGCATCGAAACCAACATCTGTTACTTGCCAAATGTGCCACCCTATATCACATTAATTGTTGCCAAACATACCATAACACATATCGAATGTGCCTTCATATAACTCAATACGTCGAATAGCCACTAACTTTGTTATCTAGGACTAACCATAATCCTTTAAATTTCATTTTCATATAATGTAGCATAGCATAGCATAGTATAGGTTAGCTTAGTTTCTTTTCCTTGGAATTTTTTTTCATATTTATTTTATCTTTTGTCATGACTAACATGTGTTTTGCGCAGGTGCAACATGTGGAAAATCATGGCGCTAATAGAAATGTGACAATAGTAAATATAATCCATTATGACATGGAACTGATATTTTAGAGCAACAGAACCAACAAATAACATGCATCATCTGTCTACCATTTGTCACAAATAGAACCAACATTTCACCATAAATAATGAAGAACCCTGGAAGCATCATTGGAAAACATCATAAAATGTGTAACCAGAGTATCTCTTATCCTCCAATATACAAGGGGGTCCCACCTACTAGTATTATATATATCATTAGTTTATAATTAATAGGCTTTAGCAATACTTTGCGGGCGAAATCATCATTGCGATTTTAATCGTCAACAAACTGGCGAATCCACAAGGAAATTTGTTTTCAAACAGATTTAGAACTCAGAACACATAGTTTCGTAGACCATGAACAACAGATCAAGAAGATATAACCAGGATGATTATGCAACAGGGGGAAGTGAGTTGATTTAATGGAAAAATGACTGGGAATTTGGGAATAACTCATGAAAAATGTTAAGTATGAGGGGGTTTATCCCTGTATGCAAAATCATTCAACTGGAATCTTCTATTTACTCCAAGAAGAAAAATTTATGGACATGCTCTTTTAAATCTCAAATGGATGAAGAAAAGGAAAGCAAAAGAGAGAGATGACCAATTTATTTATAAGACAACAGTGAAAGCAGATAACAAATTCAAGTGTGATTTCAGGGGAAACATTGTAACAGTTGTGTAAGCTTGATTGTTATTAACTAACAATTCCTTGTAGGAGTGTCACTGTGGCAGAACTGATCCAACGTCTTATTCTTGACCAAAATAAACTAAAAGATGAAAAATCAATAAAAATCATGACAGAATTAAGATTACAAAATTTAAAACAACAGAAAATAAAATGATGGAAATGTAAAAAACAACAGGAAATTATTAAAACAGAAAGCGGAAATCAAACTACCATAAAAGTAGAAATGAAAAAAGTGGAAAAAAACAAGCAGAGCTAGACTACTAGTATACAGAAAATCCAAACATCGTTAGAACTCTTCAAGTTGGTTCCACGTAATGTTTCAAGTGAGAACCGTTAGTGTTGTAGGAAAACAATGGCTCATGTAAATCCTTTAGAATGTAAGGATTAGTACCCAACCATAGTTTTTGAAATTTTGAATGTCTTCCCCTATCAGCGTGTGTTGAATCCCATAGCAGTACCTTTTCATTGACTTTAAACTTGACAATTGTTGCTCCAGAGTCTACACTTAAGGCTATAAAGTGTAGAGTCTAAGCATCTAAAGTGAGTGAATGAAAAAAGGGGAAGAACCAACTTTGGGGGATGAAGCTATGGCCGATCTCTGAGTTTTCTTTGTCTAGCTTCCAAATATTCTTGAATGTTGATATCATGTTCGATGACGGCCCATGAACGTTCGAGCTCTGTCTGAGTGATGGAAGTCTTAAGTATGGTATCGAAAATATTCAAAGCGATGTTGGTTTGATCCGATAGGTAGGGTTCGATGTTGGGTTGTCTTACGACGGGTACAGTCATGGGGAGAACAGAGCTTTAAAAGAGGGTTGATGTTTTAAAGTGATTATTTCAATTTTAGATTATATGAGGAAAATTCAGTGAAGCCAATCGAAGGGTTTAACAAAATTGAAGGTTGTTTTCCGTAACTATGTTAAAATCTTGAAACCGAGTGTGAAAACATAGAGATGTCAACAATGTGGGACATCAATTTCATAGGAATCCCACATTGTAACAGAAGAAGAAAAGAAAGAAATACCTTGATGAAAGCATATAATGTAGAGATCTAAGTAATTCACAGGTCTTGTACCTGCTAGTAGCCGATACAGAGGAAAAGTTGTAAATAACTAGATAACTATAACCTAATCACACAGTAGAAGTTATACTAAATTGCAGCTAAAACATTCATCAAAGACATATATGTAAAAAATGAGACGAAGCATGAAATAACAAAGGAAAACACATAACTCAATCTTGACGGAATATGGAGTCTTCAATTCGCTTTGTATTAATCCTGGCTAAAAAGAACTTTCTCTATTACAATCTACCACCGAAAGAAAATCCCCTTCTATATCTTCCTAAATTTATATTTAAACAAACTTCTAAACATTTAGAATTCCGATCATTCTGGAAACTTGTTAGTTACAAATGAAAAAATGGAGCATTTCATCTCCTCATCTTTTGTCTTCCCTCGTAAGGGCAGAGCACCTTCCTTTCTTTGCTCTTCCAGCTCTAGAAATAGAACGGGTTGACATCTGTCATTATTTATCACCAGAAACCTGCCCCTTCACCTGCTCGATGAAAATGACACACCTTTCCATCAACTGGGCTATCAACCTAGAAGGCTCTGCTTGGTTGCTTGCCTCAAAGGTGTAACAAATCTTTGCCAACTATGGCAACCTTTTCACTACTTGTCGGTCTTCCTTGATGATAGAGCATAATTGTAAACTTGGATGTACTAGCCAATTTGTCCACTTGGACCATATCAACCTGGCTTATCTGGGATATCTCCGCTTGCTCTTTATCCACGTTTTCTTTGATGTCCAACAGGTGTTTAGATATATTGATTTTTCCTAGCGTCCCAATACTGCCTTCCTTATCAAGGTCTAACAAAATTTATTTATCAAGGCGAACATTTCCTCACAAGAATTCATCACCTCATTATCTCTCCCCCTGCTTTCTCATATATTCTACTCCTAGACCTTCAGCAAGATATTCCCTCTAGTTTGTTCTACGATGGATAATTTGGAGCTGCCAACCATCTCTATCTTTGTTGTAGTTATAAAAACGTCTTGGAAAGCAACTAGATTTTCCTTGACTTCTCTTTCTCTCAAAGAAATATTTTCTAACACTTGATCTATCATCTAAAAGTGGTTTTGAATGGTTCCCACTTTTACAAGCAAGTCTTGTTGAGTCGTTAATACCTTCTGTCGGATTTTGGCAGCTTGGGATCTGAACATTTTTATGTTTAAAACCTGATTCTCAGAAACATCCAATTTTGATTGTAACTCTATTATTTCTTGCCCCTGTTGGCTTATCTGCGTTTGGATAATTTGCGCTGACTGGCGCACCTTCTCAAGGTCGTATCTAAGTTTCTCGATCTCCTGCAGATCGACTATTCAGGCTTGCTCGAGGCTTTTTCCACCTCATCCCTAGAATTTGCTTCAGCAATAGCCACTTTAGCTTCCAACTTACTTATCAAGAGGTTATTTCATTTCAACTGAGCCTTCAAAGTTCCAACTGAGTACTGATTGGATGTAGCATAAGCCCCTAGTGTTCCTGCTATCTTGTCTGTAAATTCTTCCTCTTTCATGACCTTTCCATCTGTCGTGATTTTAATTTTTTTAGCTAGTACGCCCTCTCTTTGATATAATTCTTGCCTCACCAGGAGCTTCCTTTTTTTATCAAAGAAAAAATTGTTAGGAAGGAACCCCTCTATAGAAATGGGCATCAGTTCTTCATTGAAAATCCACCCCGCATTGGGATTCCCCTTTGTGAACTGTAAGGGTGTGACAATATCAATCAGACTGTCGATTTCCTTGGATGGTTGTTTCGGGGTAACATCTGTGGCCAGCTTGTTTGACATGAGCGATAGTGAGTCGCCCGACCCTTGCGAGGGTATCTCTGCTTGACCTTGGACCTGCTTGCCTGGTGTACCCTTTTCGGGGTTTCCTTCCTGTTGGTAGGGGATTTTGGCTCCTCGCTTTGAGGTTCCATCCTCCCCTATTTTCTCTTGGTTCTTCTCCTTGTTAGGAATCGAGTCCTTTGAACCTTTGGATTCCATCTGCTATGTAACCAGAAGCTTTGGGGTTTCACCCTATAAAATCTAGGGGAGACAACTCCGCCAGTGCTCCTAGAATTTAAAGAAATCGACCATATCTCCGAGTGGCAGGGCTTGAATCTGACTTAGGATTTCAGAGTAGGACCTCGCATCCTGGAATATTTCATAATGAGGGGAATCCTCATGTTCATATATATTCAAGACACAACTCTCCAGGTGATTGCTCACAACCTTACTAGGGTCGTGCTTCTTGAACTCAATATCCACCAGCTTCATTTCTTTTAAAGCCGTAGCCTCAAATTTGGCATGGCAAAAATATAACAAGGAATATGCACCAATATGAATGGGGAAGGGTGGCCATACCTTTTTTGATACTCCTTTGATCTCTTTGATTATTCCACAGAGCACAGTCTGTCTGGCGATCTCGTGACACAACAACTTATTTGGAAAGAATAGCGGTAGAGAATATGGAGGACTAGAGGTGTCGAAAACCCTGATATATGAAAATTTCGCCTCTATATACCAATCTGCTACGCTACTCAGGTTGGTCATGATGCTATCTAAAATCCTGGGAGGTTGTTGGCTGAAGATGGAGACATGCAATGGCACCATTACCCAGTTGAATATCTCGTAGATGAATTCTTTGGATTTATCCTCCCAAAGCTTCGAGTGGTAGACATGAATAGGCTCTGTATTAGATGGAGCCCAACTCCAGTTCATTAGTGGGAAGGGTGTCATGAAGCAGATGGAATCCATGATGTAAGCAGACATAAAGAACGAAGTTGATTTCTTACTTTCCCTCTATGCTCGATATTCAGTAATTTGACTGGTCAGACTTTCAAACAACATTTTGGCCCAGTCAAAGGAGAAACCCTCAACAACTGTATGAATGAGCAGTACCCATGGGAGGAAAAAATGGGTAGTGTCCTCCTTCCCATACAACCTACAGGCTATCATCGCTATGTACTTGAATTGTGGCTCCAAGGAAGAGAATGAATAGATCCCGTGAGTATCAGCCTTGAATTTCGCGGGGTGTGAGACCCAATATTTGATCAGATCGGATAAAATTTTTGTATACTGCTCGCACTCCTTCTTCTTGAAACCTTCTAGAAATTCAGCATTGTGAGTAAGGTTCGGTGTGGGTAACAATTTATACATTGCTCGCAAATGTTTTGGCCTGAAAGTCCCAATCATTACCTTTTGTTCGCTGATAATCGTCCTGGTCGGGATGTCCACGTGGTTCAACACCCACCTGATCATATCACAATAGGGAAAAAGCTAGGGCCTCACCGTTATTTTGTGCATCTTTGCTTGAGCAACGATTTTGTATTTGGTTGATAAGTCATCCTTCTTGTTGTCGCTAGAATCATTCAAACTTTTTACCGACTCGAATTGCAGAATGTTGGAAATGCATGACCATGTCTTGACATAATTAATACTTCGGGGTGAGGTATCGGAAACAACGTTTCAACCCTGACCTGAACTCTCGGCAGCTACCTTGGGCGTTTTTCATGGAGCCATGATAGAGAAACCTGCAACTGGACCTTCTGTCAAAAAAATTGAAAAACACAAACAACAGTTATCCTGGTGAAATGGATCTGCGTGCAAATAGGAATGAAAACTAAAATAATGAAGGAAAAATCTCTATCTTGGTCATTTAAGCCCATGGGTTTCCTTGCCAACATAACGGTCAAATCTCTTAATAGAAAGAATTAGAAGTAAAAACAAGATCTTACTATCTGTCACCTCACTGCGATTCAAATAAATGCCATAAATGCTTGACGATTCATCACATTGAAAAACACAGGATCATTCAAGACTTCATCCGTAAACCACATGTGTTAAAGTTTGTTTAAGGTGCTAATTAATTTGGTTTAGTTCTTTCAATTTGGTGCACTTAGTTGCTAATCCCCTTTTCGACGTTTGCCACATCGGGTGTTTTCGCTCCTAGCTACTGAACCTTAAAAACCCGAAATCGCGATGGTGTGAGTTAATTAATTAAAAGTGATTTGACTTAAGCCTTTTAATTAATCCATGCTTAATTAAAGAAAATCACGAATTTGTGGATCGGGGTTACGAGGTGCTTCCCTTTGGGGAAACAATCACCGAGTCACGAAATCACAATAGTGACTAAGTAGGGTTTAAAGTGTTTTTTTCTTGATACTAACCTGGGTAACTTTAACACAACTTTGTGACCTCGCAAGTCGGAGGCTTAAGAAACATTCAACGCGTAACTCCCAAGAGAGAGGGTACGAGGTACTAAGAGATGATAAGCCCCACTTAGTCTTTTAGTAATGGTGATTAAAATTAGGAAGGTTTTCACCATTTTGCATGTTGGGATACTGCGACTTTAGGGGGTAGAAACGTGAAACAAACGAAGTCCCGAAATCCAACCTTTTTGGGCTTAAGTATAACATTTCATGTATTTAGAGAAAGGTGGCTCCAACAACAGTTTTGACACTCTTGTTGAAATACTTCTTAATAGTCTGAGGTCTCCTTTTTATATTATCCAAGGGAAACATCCTTTGCTCTTCCAGATCTAGGAGTGCATTTATCATTTGTGAAATATCAGAAGAATTTAATTCTTCAATCTGTAGCATCAAACTTAAGGAATAAAGTTCCAGCTCAGTAGGAAAGAGGGCTTCTTGACAATAGACAAGATAAAAAGGGATGCAACCAGTGCTTACCTTGGTGGTAGTTCGATCTACCCAAAGGGCGTAAGTGAGAAGGGTGTGCCATTGACGAGGCTTATCTTCGATGATCCTTTTGAGGATCCTCACTATATTTTTGTGGGTAGACTCAGCCTATGTCCCATTTCCTTGGGGATAATAAGTTGACGAGGTGAAATGTTTAACCCCCAACTTAGCTAAAAATTGGGCCATCTTAGAAGAAATGAAATCAGGGCCATTGTTTGTAATAATTTCCAATGGAAGACCAAATCTGGAAAAGATGTTATTTTCAAGGAAAGAAATTACCTGATCATCTGTTGAATGCTTAAGTGGGACAACTTCAGCCCATTTTTTAAAATAGTCTATGGCTGTCAAAATAAAAACTTGTCCCGCTGAAGATGGGAGATTAATAGGACCAATACAATCCAATCCCCACTTTGAAAAGGGAAATTCTGGGAGGATAGGTTGTAATGGCATGGATGAAAGGCACTCTTTCCTAGAAAATTTTTGGCACTTGTCACAATATCTCGAAAAAAAATAAGAGTCATGAAAGATTGAAGGCCAATAGTATCATTTTCTAGTAATATTGAAAGAAATGGTTTTGGAAAAAAAAAGGCCTCCTACATGAATGATTGAATCTGATAAACCATGAGTTTCTTGCAATAGTTTATGTGCATCCTCATTGTTTACACAACGAAGCAACACACCATCAACAAATATTTGAAACAAGAAGTATCCTATAATGACATATCTTTCAGATTCAATATGAAGCCTTCTCCTTTGATGAGTGTCTAAGTTGTCTAGACATCTTTGGTTTTGTAAATAGTAAATTAAATTCTTATACAAGGGATGTTCAAACACAGGGAGGATCTGGTTATCAATGTAAAATAGAGTTGATAGGGAGCTATCCTCTTCATCGATCTCTTCACTATTCTCAGCATGATGAGCTAAGTGAAGGGTTAAGTCACGTCCCTTGATAGTGGTAGAAGTCATGATATTCAAATCATGCCCCTGAATCTTAGCAAGACAATGTGAAAGCTTCCTTGAAAGATAAGATTGTGAGATAAAAAACTTGACAGTAGGTAAAGGGAATTTTACCAACGTATGATTACCTAATATAAAGTGGTGAAACTTCTCAACGACTTTAACAAGAGAGAAAACATGTTTCTCAATAAAAGAATATTTAAATTCATCATCAGAAAATATTTGAGTCATGTAAGCCACTGGTTTTTCATTACCTTGGTCATCATTTTGCACGAGGACACCAAAATCTGCTTCCTTGGTGGCATTAGTATATATCGTGAATTCCTTCTCAAAATATGACTTTGCCAAAACTGGTGCGGAACTAATTGCTTTCTTTATCCCTTCAAAATCATTTTCGACATCATCTATCCAAGAAAAAGAACGATTTTTCTTAAGCAGATTATGAACTGGTTTGACCATCATAGCCAAATCTGGAACAAACGTACGGACAAAATCAATAACCCCCATAAAATCTTGAACCTCCTTCTTGGAAGTGGGAGAAGTTAGATTAAGGATAGCAACAATGCTTTCGGGATGAATGCTTATTCCTGAATCAGAGACAATGTGTCCAAGGAGCTTTCCCTCAGTAATGTCAAAAATAGACTTAGAATGATTTAGAGAAATGCCAAATTGCCTACATTGCATGAGAAATTTTCTCAGATGACCAAAATGATCTGATCAGGTTTTAGAATAAATAGTTTAGTCGTCTAGGTATATCTGAATGATCTTGTCGATTAAATCGTCGAAATCTATTTGCATATCTCTTTGAAAAGTGGCACCTACATTAGATAAGACAAAAGGCATACATTCATAAGAAAAGGTACCCCAATGAGTAATAAAGGTGGTTTTATATTTATCTGACCTTTTTACCTTGACTTGATTGTAACCAGAAAAACCGTCAAGTAAGGACATCATTTGCGACCCTGCAACTTGCTGCAAAATCATCTCCATGTTATGGAGAGAAAAGTGATTTTTTATACTAGCTCGATTTAATGCGTGAAAATCAACGCATAATATGATCTGACTGGTTGTTTTCCGAACAAGAACCAAATTTGAAACCCGTTCATAATGTTGGACACACCTACCACACTTAGAGGGGGGGGTAAATGAGTGTGGGGCTCTTTTCCCAAAAATTCCCTCTTGCACAAAAACTCATCAATTAGCATTCAACATTTATTCATTACCCATTGTTTTAATTTATAACCAGTTATATGTGAGCACATATCAGCAACATATATCAGCAATATATCATCAACAAGTCATCACCACAATGAACACAAAGAACACAAGATGTATGTACAATTTTCTTTTTATTACGAACTACAATACTTGGGGTTTATCAGCAACAACTGAATAGAGTACAAATCCACAAGATCACCAAATCTATATGAAATACTCAACTTACATTCTCAACACCAACTGAGATGAGGCAACAATCCTCAACAGATATCAATCTGTACCATAAACAAGAGCATCAACCATGCACCAACCTGTGCCAAACAACCTGTAATCAACCTGTACCATAAACAAGTGCATCCAACCATGTACCAAGCATATGCCAATCATGTGTCAACTACTCATCAACAATGACTCATCAATATGTATCAACATCATCAACTATACACCTCATGTATGTTCCAAATCATCAACTGCTTGTCTCAACCATGACTAGTTTTGGATTAGTCAACAACCCTAACTTGAAATACTCATAACTGTGTACATGTACTGAATAAATATTTGAAACTGATACACAATGTTATTCAGTGTGTTTTATGCAATTCCTCCAAGTGGCACTACTTGGAACCTCTCAGAAGAGGATTTATAGCAAAAATGACATACCTTGCTGAATTCTGGCTTATTCTAGAGAGCGACCTTGTAGAGTGTTCCCCGCAAAAAATATTTGATGAATAGATCTGAAACTGTTATAGATAATACTATAGACTGTAATCTAACCAAAAAAATTTGTCTCACTAAATTTGGATCTGTTATGAATAAGTTATGACGTTTTTACCCGAAACACCTGATTTTGACTAGTTTCAGGACTAGCCACAAACCCTATTTTCCACAGAGTGTAACTCCCAAAATACAACGACCCACAACCTGAATGGTTAACCACAGATACTTGGCTATGTTTTCTCACTTGCGTAGCAATTTCAAGATCTGAATCATTATAGAAAAAAAAATTATAGCGAAAATGGTGAGATGACCTGTAAATAACATACCTTAGAAAGCACCATCAAAAGAATTTATCCTTCCTTGCATTTCGGCCTTCTTTTCTTCACTTTCCTCAGAATTTCGGC
>ML783584.1:476389-488226 GCA_009831015.1 Picea engelmannii
AAAGAAGATGAAAATACCAACAAGAAGGTTGAAGAAAGAGCTACACAGACAGTTGATGAGAAGTGGACTAGGATACCAGAAAGAAGGAATGATTACAAAAGAGATGAATATCCAAGAAGACCTCCTACCTTCAGGAATCAAAGTAGCTTCAATCAGTATGAAGGAAACTACATAAGAGTAGATCATGAACCCAGATGGAATACATCAAAAAGAAGGTCACTTACTCCCAGGTATCAAAATTTCTTTCTTGGCCATTGTTATACTTGCAAAAATTTTGGACATAAGGGAATTAATTGCAGAATCAATGAAAGGAAAAAATACGCAAGAAACATGAATGGTGTAAACAGAAGATATGGAAATAATCATGGATTTGTCAACATAAGTTATAATTCTTTTTACCCATTGATGGACAAAAATATTGTATGCTACAAATGCAATTATATTGGTCACAAAGCACAACATTGCAAATATGTGAATGAATATGTCCCTATGCCAACCACAGTATGGAGAAGGAAAGAGATTCCAAACAATGAAGATTGTCAAATAGCATTAACCGCTAAAGAATGTAAAGAAGAAGATGAATGGTACATAGACAGTGGATGTTCTTCACACATGACCGGGGATCAAGACAAATTCATCAGCTTGAAGAGAAAGGGTGGCACTGTTTCATTTGGAGATGACTCATTTGCCAAAATACTTGGAGAAGGTGTAGTAGAGCTTGGAAGAAAAAATGTAAAAGAAAAGAATGTTCTATTTGGTGAAGACTTGAATCATAATCTACTCAGTGTTAGTATAATGTGTGATCAAGGATACACTCTTACATTTGACTCCTGAAAATGTAAAATCAGAGAAAATAACTCAGGAAGATTGGTTGCAACTGCAACAAGAAGACCGGACAACATATACATCCTAGACATGAAGAAGAGAGAGAATACAGAAGCCACACAAAAGGATTCTAAGGAAGAAAAATTCCCAAAGACCAAAAATAAGGATGAAGTATTATTGAGTGCCACATGTTCAGGGGGAGAAGCCCCAAAGAAGAGAGTTACATATTTCCATTAAACTCAGGGGGAGAATCCCTAACCTTTTCCATTTATGTCAAAGGGGGAGATAAATTGGGATCATGATGATAGGGGGAGCATGAGTGTTTTCATCAATGACAAAGGGGGAGATTGTTGGAAGATTGGTTGTTGTCATTGATTTCAACCCTAGTCATGGGTTTTAGACCGCAAGATTGATGAAGGTATTTGGACATGAAGGAAAATTCACATGCATATACAACACCCATGGATGGATAGTATACATCATTTTGTTTATGTTGGTATGTGGCACGTCACGTGGATCCTCATGGTTGAGGAGAAATGAATTTTTGAAGATGACAAAGTGAATTGAAGAAGGAAGTACATGTAGGCCCTGAAAATAATTAAAGAAAAGAATTACAAAATAAGAAAGTGTCAGGTTGGCCCTAATTTTAAAAGGAAGTGACTTAAATGGTATAAATACACATCATTATACATTCATTTGATACAAGTTGAATTTCAGAGGAAATCAGAAGTAAAGAAGGCCGGATTTCAAGGGAGGATGAAGTCTTTTGGTGATGTGTTCTAAGGTATGTTATTTTCAGGTCATCTTACCATTTTTGCTATAACTTTTTTTCAAGAACGATTCAGATGGTGAAATGGCTATGGTACTGAGAAGACATATCAAGGTACATGTGGTAAAAATTTCATCTCTTTACTCTCTACAATTATGGATATACACTCTGTGGAAGATAGGGTTTGTGACCAGTCTTGAGGCTAGTCAATAAACAAGTGTTCCGGGAAAACAGTCATAAATTCTTCATAGAGAATCCAAATTATGTGGGACAAATTTCATTGAAAATTTTACGAATTGTAGTTTCGTTTGTGCAAGTTTTAGAATCTGATGTTAAATATTGAGCGCGAGGCATTCTGTGCAAGTTCACTCTCCTGAATAGACCATAATTGAATAAAGTCTACCATTCTTTCTATAAATTCTTTTTGAGGAGGATTCAAGAAGTGAAACTTGGAGGAGTTTCAGAGAATACATTGAGTAATTTTATCTACAGGATCAGAGTACTCCAAGAATTGAAGAATTGCAGAAATTGAAGAAGTCTCAGGAAGCATTATCAGGTTCTATGTGATGATTGGTTGATGGTGATGATTTAATGTAAAGTTTTATTATCTCTCATATATTATTGGGTGGAAGGAAGGGACAAGGATGGAGAGTTAAACTCTCTCTTGATATTGGAGGATTGTATCTTCCTCTTGGAGGTTTATCCCTCCCTTTACATTTGGAAGTGTTAGCTACCTCTGGAAGTCATCACTTCCCTTGAACAATAACTATTGATTATTTCGTATATATTGTGCATGGTGTATTGGTGTAACTCTTATACTATTGTTCATTGCTCATTGGATATAATTTAATGGTTTAAGTATAAGTTCAAAATGATTTTAAATTTTACTTGATACTGATTCACCCCCCTCTCAGTATCAACAAAATATGTGGCAAATCATGGTGCTAATATAAATGTGACAATAGTGAATATAATCCATTATGACATGGAACTAAGATTTTAGAGAAACAGAACCAACACATAACATGCATCATCCGTCTGCCATTTGTCACAAATAGAACCAACATTTCACCATCAATCATGAAGAACCCTGTAAGCATCATCGGACAACAACATAAAATGTGTAACCAGACTATCTCTAATCCTCCAATGTACAAGGGGGTCCCACCTACTAGTATTATATACATCATTAGTTTATAATTAATAGGCTTTAGCAATAATTTGCAGGCGAAATCCTCATTGTGATTTTAATCGTCAATAGGGTGCACGATAGAACTACAACTTCAAGTAACTCTGAGACACATTGAGGGTATGGCCGACATGCAAATTCAAGAGTTCTGAGAATTGGCTGACACAGGCTGATAGACATCCTTTGAACAAGAGCATGAGACATATGGAATAATCTAGTGTCATAGACTCAATGATGAAACTTTTTGATGCAGCAGGTACCAATCAAACTCTCCATAGGGACTGGAAGAGTAACCAAGTGGAGTAGTAAACTCTAAATAATGAGCGCATCTTCCTAAGGTCATTGTTAGGTGGAAATATTGTTGTTTAATTTTGTTGTAGTACTTGCCCAACTATTTAATTTGTCAATCTGAGGTTCATAGGATTACGAATCACACGCACTATGTATGCAGGACTGAAGTAGAAGTAATCTAATCTAATTTACTGAAATCAAATTAATCTAGGAAAGCATTGAAACACTATAAAGGAAAAACAATACAACATGTGAAGAGTTGAACAACAATTGACATATGTGAGCTCACACAATAAATCAATCGCAAATTATATTACAAGAATCAAATGACAAAGCATGAAAGAATAACAATGAAAGAATCAAAGCTAAGAATACCCTTCTAAGACTTCAAGCTAATCTAAGTCTAATCTCTCATTTCTAACTCTACCCCCCAAATGAAGAGAGAAAACTCTCTTTTATACATGAGAGTCTTGAAGATAAGATAAGAGTCTCATAATTATAGATCCACTATTCTCTCAACCACTTTCCTATTATTACAAGATATGATCCCTTCAAATCCTCCACACATCTCTCACAAATCTTGGATAAGATATGCCATGAAAATCTCCATGATATTCTCCTTTGAATATGCTTGAATGATTGTCCCAAATATTCTTCAAATCTTCAAAGCTTGAAGATGAAATTCGAATTTGAGGCTAGGTGGTAATATTTGACTTTGTTGAAATCTTCAAATATACCTGTACACATCATAAAACTCATCCAACCTTGAGATATAATGAAAATATGTTAATTTTCTAATATTTAATCATAATTCACTTATAATACTAAAATGAATAAAGTGGAAAATAATAAGGTGAAACCCAAATGTATGTATGGAAATGGTATGATGGAAGGTTAATGGGACGATGAAATGTAAGGAATAGTGAAGGGAAAGGTGGATGAAAATGCGACATTTCTGAGTCTTAACAGTCATGCTAAACCTAAACTTAGAATGACAAGTGGACTGAAAATTTTGTGCTTTGTTCAAAGGCGACATGACTACTTCCAACATGAGATAATATTCTTTTCCTGACCATATTTTTTTGTTTTTTCATAGTCAAATGAATGCTATGATACAGAGGAGGAAACGAGTGTCGCTAGGAAGAAACTAGTTCCAATAGTGGAACATACCTATGCTCAATGCAAGGAGGTTCACATAGGATATGGACACTCGGGGGAATGTTTCCTCTTGGGGTATAGGGTGTCAAGCTGCAAAGTATATGAACAAGGCTCTGCTTGGTTGATGATGCAAATTGTTGAGGTGATAGGCTTATAATGCGAAAGAGAGAATTGGCAATAGGCTCAATACTATAGGAAAGAGAATGAGATGTGATTACAACATATCTCCAATGAATGTCCTTTTTCATAGATTTAGTCTACTTGGTTCGAAAAAGGGTTAAACTTACACAAAATAGACATCCTTTCAAATCCAATTTACTAGTGTGAAAGAGACAAGTTCACTCGACAATATTTTGGTTTTTTGAGAGAGGCGGAATAGAGCTTAAACCAGACTCGTGTGAGATTTTCTAAGAAACCTATCATGGGGGAGTCTAGTGCTCCCGTGTAGGACTTCTATGGAAATTTAGCCACTTGCGGATAGCTAACACAAGCTTGGGAAAACCCAAATATCTCCAAGTCGAGGAGGATAAAATACTTGTAGAGGTTATGTTTTCTACAGTATATCAAAGAATGCCCCTTATCTAGAAGGGTGTAAAAGAAGGAAGTACAGGTTCTACAAGATAATTCCAATCAAAGGAAACCACCCTAAGAATTAGAGGGAGCATACTTGAAGAGAGTGGAATGATCCCTTGTTCAAAAGGTACATGACTAGAAATTCTAAGGATGTGGTCAAAAGACGTGTCACCCTCCAAAAGAAGAGTGGGTTTGACCAAAAATTGCATTGGTAATGTCACTTCCTTGTACTTTTCAATCTCCAAGAGAAGACTGGGATTGACCAAAGATTGCATCGGCACAACCACCTCTACAACTGTTGGTTGAATAGGAGATGATACAACAAGGTCAGGAGATGCATCACCCGCGAAACCAAAAGTGGTGTCATTCGAAGATTGCATCGACACAACCATTGGTTAAATAGGATGCAAGACAACAAGGTGAAGAGATGCATCACCCCCTAAAAGAAGAGGGGTTTCAACCGAAGATTTCATCAGTATGATGGTTTTATCAACCAAAGAAGGACTAGGATTTTCGGAAACCAAAGATGACTTAGAACTCGAAGGGCCCCCAGGAAAGGACCATGCTTCTTGTACCACAACAGTAGCAGGGCACAAACGACTAAGGTTATCTCCTTTGCAAATCCTACAAAGGAACTTTGGATTAAATCTTATATGTATAGGCTTCTCAATTGTATGAATTCCCCCAACATGACTTGCAGTGGCTGGTGACATGATCCTAGCATGACCTACACACGCTAGTAGAAAATCCCCAACATGACTTGCAGAGGTTGGTTATGAATCCCCAACATGACTATCAGAGGTTGGTGATGTTTGTATAGTGTAACTAGCAGTGACTAGAGTTGTGCCCCCAACATGACTTGCAGTGGCTAGTTACTGGTCTTCAACATGACTTGCATAGGTTGTCGACATATCTCCAACATGACTAGCAGAGGTTGGTGATATAATTCCAGTATGACTTGCAGTGAATGGACTTACGATAGTTGGTTTTGGCATTTGATACCAAGGTTCCAGGAGAGACTGGTTTTGATAAATTGGGGTCCAGAAAGGGTTCTGGTATACACCATGGCCCTGCTTGGTAGGAAAGTATCCTCATCTAAACTGATTCATAAAGGGTTTTAAGGCCATCATCACCGATGAAGTCTCTTGTGAAGAGAAAGAGACATGACAAGGGTTACTCAGGTGAGGATATATGTTTCCCCCAGATGAAGGAACTTCATGAAGGGGGTTTCCCATACTATAAAATTGACTCCCCCTAGATAGGAAGCGTTCGTAGGAACCGACATAGTGGAATAAGGATAGATGGAAGGGATGTAATAAGTAGAATGACTGCCCATTTGAGCACTTTCTCCTGGGAACTTGAAGCTAATATTGGATCCATAGGAAGAAAGATTCCAACCCCCTATCGTAAGAGTTGGTTGAGGAATATGAATCTATAACACCCCAAGTTTTGAACCCCCATTTTAAATAATGTATTGTTACAATTTTGAGAGGCCAGAGTGCCTAGACAATTAATGAAGGGCCAGTATGCCTAAGAAATGTAATGTTTTGATCATTAATAATAATAAACACATCGATGGCTGCTAGATGGACAAGGACTAGAGTTATAAGGGGATATGATTCCACAAGAGAGGGAGCTTGAGGGACTAAGTATTATTCCTATTTTCTTATTACCCTTTTTGTTTAAGGGAGGAAATCGGTTCCGTGAACTTCTTGGGGAAGGCCAGGAGGTTCTTATTTTCCCCATGAGGTTACTTAAACCCACCTTTGGTCTGATGGGGGGGTTGGATTGATGAATTGATCGATGATTCACATTCACTCACTCACTCTTCCCTCACACACTCCCATGCACGCACTCTCATGCACTCCCTGACCCATTCATCAACCCATCCTCACCTACGTCTTGGTTGGCAAAGAGAAGGAAATGAAGTTACTTAATATTTATCCACGGGATAGTTGGTTGTAGGGGTCGTTGGTGTGATCCAGCCATGACCTAGGGTCTGCATGTCTGAAATGCATTGGTTTGTGCCCTATTTTGCTCACAACTGCGAGTCCTGAGAGTTCCAGCATTGAGATTCTGGACCAACTGTGTTGGAAGCCCTGGCAGGAAGGAGAAGGACTGCTTGAGGGACTACATGGAATATAAGGGTGGAGGTCTATTCTCTCGGGTGGCACAGGATGGGTAGAAGAGAGATGGGTACTTGGATTTTTGTGGGTGTCGGGAAACCTGTGACAACTTGAGAGATGACTAGTTTGGGAACCCAATTACACTCTGGAACCATCCTTGTGGATTCATAGTCCTAGCTCGGGGGTGACACTATTGTTGAGATTTGGAGCAATGATGTCTACGGTTGGGTGTAACGTCCTTGGTCTGCCACCAGTCGGTGTCATATTTCATACAAATAAGTTCTCTCTTTCGTGATATTGCTACATGTGTGTGAATTTATTTTCCGTTGTGTATTTTAATTATCATCTACATGTGTATGACTGTATTTATGATGTGTATATTTAATTATCGTTTAACGTAATATTTAGATTATGCATGCTTGTTGGATATTATTCTGCATGTTGTTAAATTTTTTATCTTATTCATCCTTAATGACTAAGGAAGGTATCAGTAAGAGAAAAAAGTCTGAGGTCGGGCTTGCAGGTAGCATACTCGACCTATGGGTGGCTGGGTATGTTATAGTTTGGTATCAGATCTTCTGGTTGAAACACCAGGTTGGTATGGGCCAAGTCTATTGGTCAGAATCTCATGGTCAAGATCAAAATCTGACCGAGAAGTTGAAAAGTTCAGGAGGAATGGCATTGTAGAAGCTATGCAGGAGATGGAACGTCATAGAACCTTTGTGAGGGTTCAAAGGATCATGACCATTCCTTTTTAATTCGGGAGCGATCACCACCGTAGGATCAGGGATATCCAGGATCGTTGGATCATAGGACAGGTAAAAAGGGATTGCCTGATGAAAAGGAAGCAAGGTTAAAGTTCGCGACTGTTGGATCCCCTTGGAGAGAGATATCAATGACCAGCAGGCATTGCATGGAAACCTAGTTGCACAGGAGATAATTTCCCAAGGCAGCCCCACAATCCAAACCATGGTTTCCTTGAGGAGTTACATGTCAGCATCAGGAGAATTGTGGGGTGAAAAGAGTGTTACTCCAAAACGCCAATGCATGCCCCCGCAAATTGAAAGGCATGCAGTGATGTGACAGGTTAGAGCTCGAACATTGAAACTCCAAATAGTTGAAATAGTTGGGGACCATCGATCCATAGGAGGACATGCATCAATCGATCATGTGCTCTGGGTGAAAGAACTCCGGGAAAGTGAGAGCGAGGAGAAATTGAGTTTTGAAACTCCCGAAGCCCGAAGATATGGAGACCTAAATTAAGCGACGACTTTTAGATCGTCTGAAGTAGATCTTTATCATCGATCGCCAAGAGGTTATGTGTCAACAGATTAGTAAATCTGGAGGAATCTGTTCGAGAAGTTTTCAGTTGAGGTTTGAGACTTTTGAATCCCGGAGTGCCAGAGAGTCGGAGAAAACCTCAACCGTCCTATTATCTAAGAATATCTCATCCATTGATCTATTGAGAGCCATGTGTCACCAGATCCATGACTTTGGATAAAAGCCAGTGGGGCCAAATAATCTTGAAATTTGAAATCTCTGAAGTCCAGAGCCCCGAAGAAATCATAGTCGTCAGATTGAGGAGGACACATGGAGCAGATCCATGGACTCTGGGTGAATACCTGAAGTGAATCTTGGTCGTCTGATCCAGGAGGACACATGGTGACATATTGGCCAGTTTGGGAATTCGAAGTTAAGGAGAATTGAAAGTGTTCTAGTTTGAAAACTCCCAAAGCCCGAAGAACCGAAGTGATGAGGCATGATGACATCACCTAGGATGACATGGAAACATGGGGTGTGTGCCACATGTCAGTAATATTTGGGCATTTGTAACATTGAAAGGTTGATTAGAACATGAAACGTGTCACCCGCCTGATTGGGCCACGTGTCTGATTCCAACGTTTCGCCACGTGGCAATAGATCGTGCAGTGCGGAAGACTAGGCACTCCAGAAGGGAAAGGTGTGGTAGGTTGCATTGGGTCAAAACTCCTGAAAGCTCGAAGGCCGAAGTATATGTCGACTGTCAATTCCAGAGGACACGAGTCGAAGGATCGTCAACTTTGGGTGAAAGAACTCTGGGAGAAAATGGAGAAGGGGAGTTTGAAACTTCCAAAGCCCAAAGCACCGAAATGATTCAAATCCATTGATATGTGGGAGGGAACTTGTTGGTAGATCGAAAACTCTGGGTAAAGGGGTTTCAGGAGGAGGCAAGTGGGAAAAGTTGAGACTCCTGAAGCATGGAGTCCCAAAGTGGATCTCTATCATCGATCATGAGATAGGACGAGGACCATTGATCTGGTCTTGGTCGAAAGTATTGAAGTCTTGAAGCTCTGGACAAGTACTTTTCAGCTAAGCATAGGGTCATGACCATGGTCTACAAAGTTTGAGAGATGAGGAAAGGATGGCTAAGGGAATATTTGGTTGTCTCTGAGACAAAAAAGTGATAAGGAAGGATTTAGCCACAGTTTCTAGTTGTGATCACATGGGGAGGTGGTTTGAAGGAAGCACCTACGCAGGGTGAAACTCTGTGTCAACCAAGGATAACAAGACACTGTTATATTCAGAGAATAGGGATATAATATCCATGAGAAAAAACAAAGAAAGAGACCGGTATCATGGTTTGGCAATTTTTTTGCCTAGCATATGCATAATTCTAACAAAATGGTCTCTTGCACATTTTTTAGAATTAAGAGGCTTAAGCGCATCAACTCAGGATGCATATTGAGGAAATGGAAGAAGGTGAGGGAGCTTCTAGTCATGAAAAGGAGGTCGAAGGCTAGAATATAAGAGTTGATAATCCAGAGACAGAGTCCAATGGGTGCAAGGGAAAAGAAGAACAAGAAATGTTAATAGAAACAGTAAGAATCATGAAGATGGAAGTACATAGCTACAAAGCATACAACGAGAGACTAATGAGAGAGAAAAACCAGATAAATTCTTGAGTGTTGCAGATCTTAAATCAGTTGTAGAGGAAAACGAACAAGGGATCAAACTCAAGACAAGAGGAAGAAGGAGGGTGTCATGAAAGAGGAGATTCTCGTGGAAGAGCTCGTTATTCCAGAAGTGCTAGCAGAGATCTGTATATGTGTTGAACCTGCATAGAATAGATCTATCTAAACAATGATACACACATTTGCAGAGAAAATAGAAGAAAGAAGAAGAAGGAGATAAAGAATAGAAGAATTCTCATTAACCATATTCCACACATAAAGAGTGAATAATTTGCAATAGATATAGGCTACATAAGTAACTAATGAGCCATAGCGGTGGTCTAGATTGATCTAGACACACACCAACAGTTATAAGAGTAAACTGCGACCTAGTCTAGTCTCTCAGGTAGTTACGGGAGTGAACTGCCACCTAGCTGAGTTAATTAGTCAACTAGTCTTCAGTTAACTGACTGAACAAAGAGTAGTGATTTGGTGATGATCCCAATGTTGCATGGTGACAAACCAATGCAACATATAAACTCAACTCAACTAGTCAAACTGAAGTGTCAACTGAAAGAGAATATTCTCCAGGTGGAATATTCTGTTGGACACACCTACCACACTTAGAGGGGGGGCTGAATGAGTGTGGGGCTCTTTTTCCCAAAACTTCCCTCCTGCACAAAAACTCATCAATTAGCATTCAACATTTATTCATTACCCATTGTTGTCATTTATAACTAGTTATATGTGAGCACATATCATCAACATATATCGGCAATATATCATCAACAAGGCATCACCACCATGAACACAAAGAACACAAGATGTATGTACAATTTTCTTTTTATTACGGACTACAATCCTTGGGGTTTATCAGAAACAACTGAATAGAGTACAACTCTACAAGAGAACTACCTCTATATGCAAGACTCATCTTTCATTCTCATCACCAACTGAGATGATGCAACAATCCTCAACAGATATCAATCTGTACCATAAACAAGAGCATCAACCATGCACCAACCTGTGCCAAACAACCTGTAATCAACCTGTACCATAAAAAGGTGCATCCAACCATGTACCAAGTATATACCAATCATGTGTCAACTACTCATCAACAATGACTCATCAATATGTACCAACATCATCAACTATACACCTCATGTATGTGCCAACTCATCAACTGCTTGTCTCAACCATGACTAGTTTTGGATTAGTCAACAACCCTAACTTGAAATAATCATAACTTTGTACCTGTACTGAATAAATATCTAAAAATGATACACAATGTTCTTCAGTGTGTTTTATACAATTCCTCCAAGTGGAACTACTTGTAACCTCTCAGAAAAAGAGTTATAGCAAAAATGGCATACCTTGCTGAATTCTGGCTTATTCTAGAGAGCGACCTTGTAGAGCGTGCCCCGCAAAAAATATTTGATGAATAGATCTGAAACTATTATAGAGAATACTACAGACTGTAATATAACCAACACAATTGGTCTCACTAAATTTGGATCTGTTATGAATAAGTTATGACGTTTTTACCTGAAACACCTGATTCTGACTAGTTTCAAGACTAGCCACAAACCCTATTTTCCACGGAGTATAACTCCCAAACTACAACGACCCACAAGATGAATTTTTAACCACATATACTTGGCTATGTTTTCTCACTTGCATAGAAATTTACGGATCTGAATCATTATAAAAAAAAAGTTATAGCGAAAATGGTGAGATGACCTGTAAATAACATACCTTAGAAAGCACCATCAAAAGAATTTATCCTTCCTTGCATTTCGGACTTCTTTTCTTCACTTTCCTCAGCATTTCGGATTAGATATCCTTGGTTACCTCAGTCACTTATATATCTTCAATATCCTCAAGTGTTCCACACCAAAAATTCTCAAGAAGCTCTCCATCAATACTCCAAAATATATTCCCACAAGAAGCTCTCCATTGATCCACAAAAAGGATGA
>ML783584.1:492376-517996 GCA_009831015.1 Picea engelmannii
TGCTCTCTTTGATAGGGCTTGAGAGTCCACTAAGAATTGTATTGAGAGCCAATGCATCATTCTTCTTTCCTTCCCTTTGAGCTGCAAACTTTGACTTGTTCTTCAACGGAACATATCCACCGATGGTTGCCTTCCAAATAGCTCCTCCCATTATCTTCAAATACACTCTCATCTCTATTCTCCAAGTAGAATAGTTTTCCTCATCAAGGATTGGAACTTCATCATCCATTTGCATGTCTATGGATCTCCTTCAAGCTTGTTAATGCTTGTAGTGAAGGCCCGCTCTGATACCAATGGAACCACATCGATCCATCTTCATCATGTATCAATGACAACTCATTGATCCATATTCATCTATGCATTCTCATCAAGGACACTACATATTATATTACATAAATCATCAGTCAATCAATCCTTTGACATCAATCAATCACTTGACATCAATCAATCAAACCATTGGCATCAATGACAACATGATCCAACATATTCTCCCTAAAATATAGGAGACTGGATAATGACTAATTATGAATAATAAACAAGGAATAATCTTAGGGAAAATAAATCCTAGGTGTGTGTGAAGTAACTCCAACACCCCCCATGAACATCACTATGGTGAAAATAAAGAATGGGTCTCAACTACGAGGCCATGTTAGGTACCCAAATACAAAAGATACACTGAAATAAATGAGGAAATAGGGAAAACCTCATGGGAACAAAACACCCCCTCAAATTACAATGCATAAAATAAAAAATGATAAGGAACAAAAGGCAGTTGCTAAGAAACCATGCCCTTCACTCCAAGAAGACCTCGCAACTGTGCAAGTTTGTGCTCTTTGAAGATTTTGTTGAAGATGCAGATGTCTTCACAGATATGATGAAGTATATGCATCATTGATATTTCCACACATATCCACTTTATCTTCTTGTAATGAATAATATCCAAATAAATTTTGGATGAAATTTTGAAAACTGTACGACCGTTTCCGGAAAAAGCTGAAATTTTGTTGATTTTGAAACGATCATAACTTCACTTTCCGGACTTCGTTTCGGACGATTTATTTTTTGAAATTGGATATTTTCCTGAGAGGAATTCAAATATCCAATTTGTTTCTGCAAAGTTCTCTCAAAAAATATTAGAATGGCATCTGATGTGCACGGCTCCCTTTTTGACTCCTGAGATGCATGCATGGTGCATGCAAAAGTGTTTGCATGTGAATCCTAATATGCATGCCATATATATTCCACATGAATTTTAGAAAACAAATATGAAATGGACTAGACATCATCTTCAATTAATGGAATACAAATTTCTGTAGATACTTGTGTAGAAGGCTTTCCAAACTAAGATGATTTATCTTCCAGTGGCTTTTCTACATTCTCTATCTTGTCAACATTTTTCATGCATTATTTCTTATTCCCAAATAAAACCTCCAATATGCTCCATAAATCATTTGGAGTGAATTCTTGTGAGTCATCATATACTTGATGGAGAATTTCGGGAGAAATAAAATAGAGGATACATCCTATGGCCATATCTTGTCTATTGAGAAAGTTATTTTTCTCATCTACAGAATTATGCTCTACTTTCATTGCCATAGTTATTTGATACAAGCCTCTGCATCTGAGCATAAACAGAATTTTTGGCTTCCATTCCAAATAGTTATGAGGCGTGAGAAGTATTTCTAGCGAATAATCCATCTTTTTGTTGTCTTCAATCTTTTGTACCTGCAAACAATTTTGGTGTAGCTTTTGCTTAGTAGTTTGTCATCTCTGATACCATGTAAATGTGTTGAAACTGCACAGAATAGATCTAGCTAAACAATGATACACGCATTTGTAGAGAGAATAGAAGAAAGAAGAAGAAGGAGAGAAAGAATAGAAGAATTCTCATTAACCATATTCCACACATAAAGAGTGAATAATTTACAATAGATATAGGCTACATAAGTAACTAATGAGCCATAGTGATGGTCTAGATTGATTTGGACACACACCAATAGTTACAAGAGTAAACTGCCACCTAGTCTAGTCTCTCGGGCAATTACAGGAGTGAACTGCCACCTAGCTGAGTTAACTATTCAACTAGTCTTCAGTTAACCGACTGAACAAAGAGTAGTGAGTTGGCGATGATCCCAATGTTGTATGGTGACAAAACCAATGCAACATCTAAACTCAAATAAACTAGTCAAACTGAAGTGTCAACTGAAAGAGAATATTCTCCCCTAAAATATAGGAGGCTGGATAATGACTAATTATGAATAATAAACAAGGAATAACCTTAGGAAAAATAAATCCTAGGTGTGTGTGAAGTAAATCCAAAAAGCTCCTAGACACCACACACCTCCTTACTCAGGAATAAATTTTGATGCATTGGATGATCCCATAATAAGTCCAGAAGTGTCTCCTGTCAGACATCAGAGAAGGAAACAAGAGGTATATTGTTTGCAGGGAGAGCTGAGGAAGCTCAAGCCATCTTCCTTCGATGGTGAAAGAGAAAGGAAAGATGATGTCGAAGCATGGTTGCTTGGGCTCCAGAGATATTTTTCAGTTGCATAACTATTCATCAAACCTGGAAGCTAGGGATTCAACCTACCATTTACACGGGAAAGATATAGTGTGGTGGGATCAACTGAAGCAAGTGGATCATGTTGATGAAAGTAGGATCATTTGGAAACAGTTCAATAAGTACTTTCAAAAGGAGTACCTCTCAGAGAATTTCTATGACGAGAAAATGCAGGAGTTCTTTAAACTCAGGTTGGGAAGCATGATTATGGAAGAATATGAGAAGAAGTTATTGGGATTGTTAAAGTATGTCAGGTTCATTGGTGATGAGAAAGTGAAAATACATAGATTTCTAAGTGGATTTCCAACCTTCTATAAGGAAAAGATCAAGTATGATGAACCCAAGACCTTGACTGAGGCCATCAGGAAGGCTAAATACATGTATGATCAAGGCTAGGGAAGATAACCCTTGCATAAATATTGGAAGGATAAGAAGAATGCGAAGTCCAATCAGAGGAGGAAAGGATTCAAGTTGTTGGGTATATGTTATATTCTTTCCATTTATGTGTGCGGGTGCGTCAAGTTCAACAACTGTGTCTGACGATCCCTCTAGTAGCGCTCTTTGTTTCATGTCCGTCGGGTGCTTCCTATGGGGGTCCTAGGGGGGGCAAGGTATTCCCCCCCCTGGTTACGCACAACGTTCGGGGCAACGCCCCAAAATATTTTTTTGGGCGGTTTTTTGCTATTTTTAGCGAATTTTGCTATTTTTAGAGGTTTTCTAAATTAATCCTGGATTAAGGGATTAGGGTTTTGGTATCTACGGAATACCTAAAACATTGTATATATTGTATGGTGAATGGTGAAATTCGATAATAATGAATATAAGAAAGGTTTTCACAGTTGAGGGTTTCCAGTATAAATCTCTGTGTACTATGTGAATGAGTCATTGCTTAGTTTTTGTTTTTCTTAAGAATCTATATGCATTGCTTTACTTTGCAGGTTTAAAACTTACACAAGCCTCCCTTCAATAGGAATGAGACAAATAGAGATCATCAAGATCAGTATTCTAAAGGGGATTTCAAGAAGGAAGATTCCTTGGGAAAAAGGGGAAGACCACCAATCCAATGTTGGGGATGCAAAGAAGATCACTTGTACAAGGATTTCTCACACGGAAAGGATAGAGTGAATACTATGCACAACATCCAAGAGGCTACAACAGTTGGAGATATGGGAAGAATCTATGCAGCTTTAAATGATCTTCAAGCAGAGTACCAGTCCAATATGATCGAGGTGGAAGGTAAGATCATAAATTAGCCTGTTGTTATTTTGATCGATTGAGGAGAAAGTCATTGTTACATTGATCCTAATATAGTGGGTATATTACATTTGGAGAAAAGTAAACCTAGAAAAGCAAGTTTTTTTTAGTTATCCACTAGAACCAAAAGAAGAATCCATGATATGGTCAGAGGTTGTTCCATAAGTCTTAATGGCGTGAATACTAGTACTGATCTAAATATCATACCATTGGGGTCTTATGATGTTCTAATTGGGATGGATTGGTTGGACAAGCATCATGTTGTCCTATATTGTCATAACAAGACATTTACATGTCTTGATGGAAATGGAAAACAAAGCACTGTGAAAGGAGTTCCAAGACCCATCTCTATAAGGGAGATTTCGGCCTTACAGCTGGAAAGATGTTTTAGAAAAGGATGTCAACTGTACAGATATCATGTGGAGGAGCCAGTTGATACAAAGGGGCCAAGCCTTGAATATTTCTCGGTGCTACAGAAATTTGAATATGTATTCCAAGAAATACTTGGATTTCCACCAAGAAGGGAGATAGATTTCTCAATTGATTTAGTGCCAGGATCTGCCCTGATGTCAAAAACACCTTACAGAATGATCACACCATAATTAAAAGAATTACAAATGTAGTTGGAATAATTGTTGAAGAAAGGGTACATATGTCCAAGTGTTTCACCTTGGGGAGTGTTATAGCGATAAAACCCCTCTATGGACTACACAAGGGTTCTAAAGTGAAGGTAGAGCTAATTGTCTAAAGTCTCCTACTTTTAACAACTATCCTATCATTACCCCACAATCATACATAAAATACAAAGTATAGGGATCCGGTAGGCATACCTTAAACTCTGTGTCTGGTGTCGATCCCTTTGCGCTTAGTTGTTTCTCAACTATAGATCTCCTCCCAAGGCCAACCTGCATTCACCAAAAGACAAAAAAGAAACTACAAGCATGCATTCTATATAAGGATTAGTGGGTTATACATCATAACAAAAATGTAAACAAATCATAAATATTTAAGACATCGTTTGGCGGGACGGAAAAAGTATTTCTTTATATTAATCTCACAAAATTTGTTTACAATATGAGATCGAAAACTGCTCCTCAAACTCGTTCTTGGGCTCCTCTTCACCATGCACCAACTGCTTCCACGTCTTCTTCTCCTCTTCAATTATCTCTAGGGAAATGGCAAGGGTCTGCAATGGATGAAGAAGGAATTCTGGATCAAACTCACAAAGTGGTGGAAAAATATTGGGGCAAAGGGGGAATACTGAAATGGGCAAATTTTCTATGATCTCATGCTTCCCTTTGGAATGGGGCCCCAAAACCTTATTTTATAGGCCAAAAGAGATAATAACGGTTGGGGTGACTGGATATGGGCGGTCAAATGGTTAGGTAACGACCCGAAAACCCGTATCCCTTTGAAATTTTCATTTTTCATGCTTTTTGTGAGTGTACGCAGGTTGTAGTGGTTCAGCAAGTGTGTGTACGTGGGAAGTAGTGGTTTAGGGTTCGTACACCTTCAAAACAATGGTTTTTTAGAAGAGTTGTTTAGTGATGGCTTGGAAAAGATAGCGAGTAAGATGGCCTGATGCCAGGTATGCATGTCTGGTGAAATTTAGGGTTATAACAGATGCCCCCTAATGTGTGAGGTCAGAAGAACATCTTATGGCCAAAATACATTACAAATATTCACCAATGTATGAAGCGAGTGAGCCCAGAGACCAGAGTTCAGGAGGTGCCATCTGCAAAATAACAATTTGTCTCACCGAGGCGGGCATACCCATGCTCAAGATGAAATAAAATCATGGCTACCAATCAAATACACTTCAGATCCATGTCATATAACTATATAAAGTGTAGCCGTGGGAAGTCCAAAGTGGATCTACATCTCAAAATCAAAAGATATACATATATAGTATCCATTTTCAAGAAGCCAATGATGCCTGATGGTTGGAGATAAGGTCTTCAGAGATTGAGAAACAACTTCAAAATCTTTAAAAATCGGGTAGGAGTGTAATATTAGTGTACGAATTCACTACCCAGAGGTCTTCGATGGCTCATCGAGAACATACAAGAGGATATTGGTGATCAGGTAGAGAACTTCATTGATTTTGAGCAAGGACTTGATTGGACTCTCGAGGTGGCCAGGCATGAGGACAAGAGACAAACTACAGAAGGGCCGACTCAAGTTTAGTAAAAATTCCCTTGGAAAAAAACATGACAAAATATGAGACTCAGGCAACATGGAATTGACATAAGTTCATGATGCAGGAGGCAATGTGAACTCTCCATATGTTTGGAAAGATAACCAAATGGAGGAGGACACAGCTCTATGTAGCGAGAAAAACTTCCTAAGGTCATATTGGATCCTAGATATTGACAAACAAATTAAAGGATGTGCTTTTTCCAAGGGCGACTCATTGTGTTGTCAACAAAAAGAAAATATTTTTCCCTTCCACGTTTTGGGGTATATTTGATTTTTTTGTCTTTTTCAATAATTTTGGGAAGCTTGAAAAAGAATAAATGAATGCTACATTACAAAGGAGGAGCGAGTGTCACATACATACTAGTTCCAAGCGCGAGGAACACATTGATGCTCAGATAAAGGGGACATATGTAGGAAAAGGACACTCGAAAAAAATCCTCCATGGGTCAAGGTGTCAAGAAACAGAGGCAAAGTGCTACAAGGCTTCCGTATAAGGCATGCTTCAGATGGTTTAGTTGAGAGAAACATGGATCTGGAATTAGGCCAAAGACATAGGGATGCAAATGTGATTAATAAGACACAATGATAATGTCATTCGATGTAATTTTAACGAGCCCAGAGAAGGTAAGCTCAGCGGTTTTTCATTTTTAAAGAGTCTGAAAAAGCGTAAAAGAAGACTCCATTGGGGTGCCTTTTTCGAAGGTAGTCTAGTCGGCTCGAAAAAGGGGTAAACTAGCACCGAACAAACGTCTATTCAAAACCATTTTAACGAGTGTGAAAAATACAAGATCAATCGACAATATTTTCATATTTAAAGAGTCTGAAAAGAGCTTAACTATGGACTCCATAAGGGATGTTCTTCTGGACCAATTTAACGAGTGTGAAGAAACAAGGTCACTCGACCATCTTTTCAATTTTGGGGAGTCTAAAAAGATCTTAACTATTGTTGGCCCTTGACCAAGTTTTGAGGATCCTTGGTCATGTTTGACCTATTTTGGGACTTCGACAGGCTATCGAAGGCAGAGCATAAGACGAAGCGGATATCACTGGATCTCGACCCCTTTTAGGGCCCTTTTTGGGATTCGGGATTATGTAATGGGTATGGGAATGTCGACCCATGGGTTTACCCATGCTTAGGCCTATTTTGTATGTATAAATAGATGTTAAGGTGATGTAGTGAGTACTAATGGCTAAGTGCTAGAGTTGGATCTGTGTGATCAAGAGTTGTAAGTGCTTTGTGCATACTGTTTGAGACTTGCAGAGGTAAGTGCAAGTCATTGTAAGAGACTGTGTGAAGGCTTTGTGCTATACCCTAGCTAGAAGAAGGAGGATCTGGCGGAGTGCACACAGATCTCCTGTCTTCTGCGAAGTAGAACTTGGATGCTATTTGCCTATAAGAAGCTTGACCAAAGATAATAAAGAAGACAAAGAGTTGGTGGATGTAGCCCCAGGGTGGGGGTGAACCACGTACATGCTATGTTGCTATGCTTTGTGCGATGTATTGATGTGATTATGTGTTTACTTGCTTAGTGATTTGATATAGATGTATGGTAGATAGATATGTTAATGCTATGTGCTTAATAGTATGGATCTGACTTATATACATATGCTTAGTGCTTGAATCTGCTAGATCTAATCTGTTTCGTCATGCTAAGTGTTGCTAGATGATAGATCTAGTTGAATACTGTGATGCTCTGTAATTAGGGTTTAACTGCACTGTAACTAAGACTAAATATTGATGAATGTTAACTTTTGAGTGCTCTTTTAAGTGTTAGAATCATAGATCGGTGTCCCAGCTAAGGTTGCAAACATCTGAGTCCTGCAACCACCCCTGCCTCTACCCCGGGTGAGACTTCATCTGCTTCGCAGATGTTGCCGAAAGGATCGGTAGTTAGGGTTTTGTTGGTGCATTGTTGTAGAGTTGAACCCTGGGTCTACCCCTGTGCCAACAAATGGTTCTATTGTCGGGACCTGAAACTATGATTGCTAGGAACTGAGGAAAAATAATCTTTGTGTGAAGATCTGACCTGAAATTGTGAAAGCTCTATGCATATATCTGTCGCTCTAGTGCACAGTATTCTAATCGATCTGTGAAGCTCTGTGCTAAGAAAATAAGTCATATATGAAGAAAATAGGTAAGATCTGAACGCTTTGTGCTTTGATAAAGGTAAGAATAGTGAAATTTTTTAGATCTGGAAGCTTTGTGCTATGCTGACGATAAGATTAGTGGAATTCTTTTTCTAAAGTATGGATCTAGGTATGTTTGATAAGATTTTTCCTAGATTGAAAACTAGGGCACTGATAGATGAAAGAATATTTGATATGAGTAGATCTGATAAGAATAGTGAAAGATATGTTATACCTATGATTAGAGAGAATGTTTGGACTAACAAATGGATGCAAGATCCTAGAAAGATTTTTTTGAAGGTTATCTACCATGATCCTAGCGTGCAACAGAGGAAAGGTTGGGGATCATTTAAGAGAAAGAGAGGATGAACTCTTTGTTACAGTTGCAGAAGACTAGGACATCTAGCTAAGGAATTCCCTGGAAGAAGACCTAGTTTCCTTTGTTGCAAAGTTGTGGACCATGAAGTTTTGGATTTCCCTAGAATGATTGTTGTTGTTGAAAGGATGAATATGAGACAAGAATACCATGAGAAAGGTCAAGCAACTAAGATTATGACAGAACCCCAGAAAGAATCAGAAAAAGTATTGCTACAGATGAAAGAAACCCTGAATGACCATCGACATATCATCTTATCAGAGATCTTCAAAGAAAAAGAATGCATTGAAGCAAGAATAGGAGACTTCACCATTGACTGTGTTCTGGATGAGGAAACATAGGTGAATATCATGACAAAAAGAACTTGGGAAATTCTAGGAAATCCTGCTATGATTCCTTCACTGGGAGTAATAGGGTTCTTTAGAGGAAAGTTGATAAACCTATGTGGAAGACTTACCCAAATATCTATGAGTGCCAATGGAACTTTGACAGAGGAATAATTTGAAGTTGTTAAATTTATTGAGAACAATGTTCCATTTGCTATGTTACTAGGAAAACCTTGGATTGAAGGAGATCAGGCCAGAAGGAAAGAACAAGAAGTCTTAGAACAAAAGAAGCAAGATTTGAAAGATTTCATGACTAGGAGGATCACACACTTGATTGAAGAACAAGAGAACCGAGCAAAGCTACTTAAAACCAGAGACTTGGATGTCGAACTGGGAAGAAAACTAGAAGACCCACAGAAGACTAAAGTACCTATTCTAGATACAGAGGAAGTATTTCCCCTAATTGTTAGAAAAATAGGACCGCGGAGTAATAAAATAAAACAAATGCGGAAACAAAACACATAAGATACACAATACAATAGAGACACATATTTACGTGGTTCACCCAATGTGGGCTATGTCCACCAGAGAAATTTCCAGGTCCTTCCTTTATTATTATCCAACAAATGAAGGGATACAACCTAGAGAAAAACCCATTGTAAATTCCTCTTCTTTCTCTCACAGTCTCCTCTCTCAGAATACAATACTCTCCATAATGCATAGTCGCAATACATTTCCCTCATAACAGAGGGTTTCCTTCTAGGGAAAAAAACACTAACATTATTTCTACCCTTAGATCTGCGACCTTATAATGAATGGTCCAGATTTATAATGAAATTACAATATACATTTACAAGGCAATTTTTCCTTCCGGGGCTTCGCCCCCAAACTCCCCAGCCAGGGGGATAGCCCCCTCGGACCCCACAAAGGGGGTACCCCCCCTATGCACTCCCCCGTGTGGAAGAGTGTACATACTTATGGGGTGTAAATTCTTCATGGGGTATAAAAATGGCTGAAATCAAGGACCTTTGAATTAGGAAGATAATCAGGCTCCACAACCAACACTGACTTCTAGGAAAGAATCTCACCAGCGTGAAGCTACTTTGCCAAAAGAATATAAGAATCAGAATGGAAAAAGGAATTTCGAGACGAAGCTCACCGAAAAGAAGGGTAGAAAACTAAGTAAGAAGAGAGATAAAATTGAAAAGTTACTGAAGGTTCCAGAGGAAACTTCGCAGAAGGAAAATTTGCAAAATTGGAACTTTGTTGGGATATCATAACAGCGTCACATGGCACTTCGCCATGGTGAAGCAATATAGTCATTGGAAATAGTATAACCATTATACTGATGGCCCGAATGGGTAGAAATGCATTTATGATCAAAAATTTCACCACCAAACCATTGGGACCATGCCATAACAGATAGAACTGAGTTAATGAAGGATTCTCAACCATTGCAAGAGATCCATTTCCAAGTTATCTATTTATCCCATCATGCCATGAAATGAGAACACTTTTGATAATCATGAATCTGGGTCCGCAGACTAGCTGATTTCACACAATGATCATTGCACTATTTCCATCCATCCTATTGCATTGACTAGTTACTCTTCAAACCTGAGATATTCAACCATGAGTGTGCATGTCGCACGAGCTTAGCGCTGCAGAGAAAATTTTCGAAGAAGTTCTCATTGACCTAATGACTGAAATATTAATGTATGAAAGAGCAATATCTGCAAGTATTCAAGCATCATCAGCGAGAGTGAAAACCTCTCCGTTGACTGCTCGCGGAGCCAGATCATCCCAACCATCAGCAAAAAAGAGAACCAAACACAGAGATGACCTAGCCAATGCAAAGCTGATCTTGTCCATATTGCCTGATTACATCCCACCTCTAGATGATGTGGTGATTCAATATAGTGTGCCAAGATATTTCAAGTACTCCATGATTATTGTGTACCTCCCGAAGGGGATACACATAGTTCACGTGCAACAGGACAATATCACAGTGTTGAATTTCAGTGACTTCAACCTCCGAGATTGCAAGAACTACAGTATGCTCATCCCGTACAAATACTTGACCAAGACGAAATGGAAGAACTCAAAGATAATCCCCCAACCATGGATGATGAACCTCACGCAGTCCACCCTGCTAAATGTAATGAAAATCCTACACTTCGGAAGGCACCAGGAAGTGAATTCTTGTGTCAAGATATTACTTCCATGTTACCATGGAGGCTACTTATGGATAGCCCACCATATTATAGTCGATCTGACATTGATCCATAGGATCATGGGATTAAGTATGCAAGGACCCGACCCGCATGATTTCTATTTAGGAAAAACCACAGATCGCATGCTAGCACAGAAGATTAAGGATACATATGGCGATGTTGAAAAGGGGATGCAATTTTACAAGGTAGCCTCCATCCAAAATGGTGCAGTGCACCTAGCCTGCCATTCAATAGTCAAAAATTTAGTAAGGAAGAATAGACCTATGCAGTTCACAGGCTTTGTCGTTGACCTCGCAGGGAAGTGCACGGAAGGCCTACAGATGAACTGGGCAAAGTACCTAGTTAATCAGTTGGAATTAGATTGTCATGAAGCATAGGATCAAAGCTATGATTTTCACTTTAGATGGCTCCTAATCCTCATCGCCTTTGTTGCTTGGGAGATTCCAGAAGGTGTGACCTTTCTGGATATTGAACCATTTGATCCGCTTGCTGCGAACTTCACCACACTCTGGTACTCGAGTGATATGAAAAAACAATGGCAGTCGAACATTGTTTTTCACACCTATTACCTTCAGCTAAAGAGAGCCATCGAATCTGAACCTCACATGACCCCAAAAGCCCTACAGAGGTTTCGACCCCTGATGAAGTTATGTGCATATCATCACTTCATCTACATAACAATGTGAGCCAATGAACATAAGGAGCAGCTTCATTCATACCACAAACTCATAGAAGAAGACCTGGAGGAGATCACTAAGGAATGGTCCCTAGAACTCCTTATTCCCGCAGACCCTGCAGAGATGTTTGGCCCTGATATCCCAGAGACCACACATAAATAACATGATACACTTGGGACCAGTAGAACAAAGAAGACTGAAGAGGTCCAAGATTTAAGCAGTGCCTCAGGAAAGACTGCTTTAGTATCACCTAACCGAGGGGGTGATGATGAAGTAGAAGAACTAAATGGAAAAGGAGTTGAACAGAATCCAAGCGAAGTAACACCACATAGAGACGAGGTTAATCCATTTAAGAAGAGGAAGGTTTCTCCCCTGAAACATTCTTCCTGAAAGAAATCGAAATCCATCATGACCAAGATGAAGACCGTTCTTACTGAGGATGATTTTGACTTCATCATAACATCCCTAAATGACACTTCGCTAGAATTCGTGGAGAAGCAAGAAGCTAAGCAGGAGGAAATGTATGATAGAATTGAGGTCGAACTCCGAGGGGTACAGCAGGCCCTTCAGTCCAGCTGCGCAGTCTCCACTGTGCCCCTGCCATCAGGAGAACCAGAGTTGGGAGATGAGCCAACCCAACTCCACTGACTAGTTGATGCGGTCGAAGCTCACCTTCATCTCGCTCAATAACAAGTAGAACAAGACACCAAATCCTTGAAGCAAGAGTAAGGCATAATCATAGAACAACGCAAAGCTACAGAACAGGATAAGGTTGTTGTCCATGCAAAGTTTGAAGAAGAGAAAGTACAGATACAACAAGAAAAAGAACAGTTGCTTGTAGAGCAACTCGAAATGAAAGAAGCAGTCAACAGAGCACTCTGCTCTGTGACAGGCTTAGAGATACAATAAGAAGACTGAGTTACGCTTCAAGTAGAGAAGCTTGCAGAATCTATCCAACAACTACAACAATGAATAACAGACTTAGAGCTCCACACAGTGCCCAACACCCTGCAGGATGTGAGGGATCAAAGAGAAGAAACTGCTCGAAGCGCAATTGACAGAATAAAGTCCCTTACCATGGAATGTAAGCAACTCACTGATCGCAGTTCCCAGACCTATGAAAAAACTCACTGAGAATCCAAAACTGAAGGCACTAGAGTCGCAGATCCAAGAGGTGAAGTATCAAGAAGAAATGATACAGATGCAATTGAAGCCCCTGTCAGCTGTGGAAAGAATGAAGCGATCCCAGGAGCAGCGCACTACCCAGCAGCATGTCCACACTATCCAGAGAAAAGTCATGGAAGTGACTCAGAGGCTCCAACCTGTACAGGACAAGGCTTACCAACTATTCACAGAGATCAAAGGTCAAGGAGAGGAACTGGAGCAAGTTGTCACTGCAGCTGAAAAACGCCTAGAGGGACCTGTCAACTAATCATTCATACAAGAGTTCGTTGAACAGGAGGCCATGGCACAAAAACAAGTTGAAGAAGCTTGAGCCAAGCTCGAGGCTTTTGAAGCAGAACTAGTCAGATCAGAGTGACTTGGGATGAGTGACAGATGAGTGTTGGGGGCATGTTGGCCCTTGACCAAGTTTTGAGGATTCTTGTTCATGTTTGACCTATTTTTGGACTTCGATAGACTGTCGAAGGAGGAGCACAAGACGAAGCGGAGATCACGGGATCTCATCCCCTTTTAGGGCCCTTTTTGGGATTCTATATTATGTAATGGGTATGGGAATGTCGGCCTATGTATTTACCCATGCTTAGGCCTATTTTGTATGTATAAATAGATGTTAAGGCGATGTAGTGAGTATGAATGGCTAAGTGCTAGAGTTGGATCTATGTGATCAAGATTTGTAAGTGCTTTATGCATACTGTGTGAGACTTACAGAGCTAAGTGAAAGTAATTGTAAGAGACTGTGTGAAGGCTTTGTGCTATACCCTAGCTAGAAGAAGGAGGATCTGGCAAAGTGCACGCAGATCTCCTGTCTTCTGCAGAGTAGAACTTGGATGTTATGTGCCTATAAGAATCTTGACCAAATATAATAAAGAAGAAAACTATTTGGTGGACGTAGCCCCAGGGTGGGGGTGAACCATGTACATGATGTGTTGCTATGATTTGTGCAATGTATTGATGTGATTATGTGTTTACTTGCTTAGTGCTTTAATATATATGTATGGTAGATAGATATGTTAATGATATGTGCTTAATAGTATGGATCTGATTTATATACATATGCTTAGTGCTTGAATCTGCTAGATTTGATCTGTTTCGCCATGCTAAGTGTTGCTAGATGCTAGATATGGTTCAATACTGCAATGCTCTATAATTAGGGTTTAAATGCGTTGTAACTGAGATTGAATATCGATGAATGTTAACTGCTAAGCACTCCATTAAGTGTTAGAATCACAGATCTGTGTCCCAGCTAAGGTTGCAGACATTTGAGTCTTGCAACCACCACCTCAGGTGAGACTTCATATTCTTCGCGGGTGTTTCCAAAAGGGTATGTAGTTAGGGTTTTGTTGGTGCACTGTTGTATTGTTGAACCCTGGGTCTGCCCCTGTGCCAACAACTATGGACTTAGTGGGGGTTCCTTTTTCGTAAATTTAGTCCCTCAGGATTGAAAAAGGGTTAAATGTATACCTGAGAATACTCTTCTAGAGAACTGAGGCTCCTAGATTATACCTTTGTTCATACATTTGACCATCTGGATAAAAAAAGGGGTAAAATACCGTCGAACAAATGTGCCTTCGAATTTTAGTTTGCCGAGTGTGAAGGGAAACAAGATCACTCGGTAATCTTTTCATGTTTAGAGGGTCTAAAAAGGGCTTAAAAGAAGACCTGTTGTTTTGGGAGTCCCGAGGGTGAGGTCAAAAGCGATAATGAATCATGCAAGTGAGGCTCAAACTCGTAATCGGGAAAAACTAAAAAGGACTCCCGAGCCTATAATCATTAGCGACGACATGGACACCAAAAATGTAACCAGGATCTACCTAGGGCATCCATGTGAAGGTAGGATCTACCATTAAATTATGACACTTCTAGAGCAGGATTGAGGGTTTCGTGTTGCAACTCAGTGGGATCGATCCTATGGAAAAGAGAAAAAGACAACGAGATGCAGAAAGTGGAGGTGGAATCCTGACTTAGATGCAAAAAGTTGAAAAAACGATTTTTTACCAAAAGACCTTTAAAAATGACCCAACTCTCAAAAAGTTTCCCAATACCCAAAGTAACACATATCGTAACATCCCCTAAGAAACTCAAGAACCATACTAAACGATTTTCAAGCTAGAAAAAAAATGAAAAAAGGGTCCAAAAAATGACAAAAAGGGGCCAAAAAGTCTATAAATAGAAGTTGTTAGCTCATTATCACCATTGTAAATTTAGAATTGACAAAAAATTCAAAAACACCCCTTTGCCAAAAGAGTTGATTCTGGGAGCTTCACTAGATGAAATGAACTTCTGCTTGGACCAAGTAAGTACATACTAGCCCCTCCTGCATTTCCATTCTTCTTTTTTTTGCATTTGTTTTTGTTTTTTGGGGGGCATTGACCTTTAAAGAGGTTGGCCCTACGTGTATGTGGGTTTTCCAAGAACAGCCTGCATGTGCACACAGGAAGAAGATAATTTTCCTGCGTACACATGCAATTGTCACCAAGACAGCCCGCGTACACCCTTCAATAAGTGGAAAAAATAAAAATCAAGAGTTAACTCCCCATGACTTTGTCATTTTGCAGAATGTATGTTCATTGGAGAGAGAGGGAGCATGAAGAAATTGATTTTTTGGTCTCAGAAGACCATGTTTTTGTCATTGTTTTATCACTATGTGGGTTGTTAAAATTCTTCCAGTGTCTGTTCATGAGGGAACAACCCAAGTTGTTGAATGCTTTGATATATTACTGGCATCTTGATGCTGAGTCATTTATTCTTGAGGGACAGTTGTTCACTCCAACGACTGAAGACATTTAATTCCTAACTGGTCTCTCCAGGAGAGGTGATCCAGTCAACTTGAGTACTTTCCCCCCCGGGTCTCACAACCTTGAGGAGTTGATTGGACTCCATTGCGAGGCTGGTACTAAGAAAGTAGGTTCGCAGGTGCCTATACACAAGATCAAAAACCTATCACTAAAAGTGATAGTTCTACTCATTGGGTGGATCACTGGATCCGCGGCTTTACATTAGGCCTATCAGGCACACATGCATTGTGCGGTGCAATGTTTAAATGAACAGATTTTTTACTAGAGTACAACCATGCTAGATTGCATGAAGAGATAACTAACAGAGTTTCAGATATGGGAACATCGAAACTTAGGGTTTGGGATTATTTTATGTTCTGTTTTCTTTGAGAGGGTACCCAGTCTCAATCCTTGAGAGACGATAAGAGGGCATGTGGCCTCTCTCCCAGTGTTATGCAGATGGGAGGCATTATTTCCTTGACAGAGGGGAGGGAGGACCATCGAGGCCTTCGATGATAAATGTTTTGATTGGTGGTCTCAATAGATTTTGGTTATAGAGGATTACCCCTATGCTAGGATTGACTTCTCCAGGGATCCTGATATGCTCATACCTCCCAGAGTAGAATGAGGAGAGCTAGGTATGTTTGTTTTTCAAAGTTATTTAATTTTTATTTATTTTTATATATATCATGTTTATGTGTACCAAAGTATCTAACAACTGTGTATCTGTTATGTACAGATGTGGGACTAGTGCGTCCAGCAAAATTCTCAAGGACCAGGCGACGTCCTCAACCAGAGGCAGGACCAGCAGCAGCAGCAATGGGGGCCCTCCATCTGGAGATGCTGAGAGAGTATTGAGACGAGTGAAGTGGAACCTCACCGCACTCACTCGTACAGTCCCTATGGAGGAGATCGAGGATATCCCACCATTGATGAAACCTCATGTAGTTGGGGTACCACGGACCTGGGTTCAGCTCTTCTGACGTTTGGAAAACACCGTTGTTCATTATGGCAGGGACAATAGGCACCACCCTTAGATAGGCTAGACTACTCACGTGCCGAGGGAGCCTTTTGTATATTTTTGAGGGCATAAGCCCCGTGACTCTTACTAGACATATTTTTGAGGTGCTTACACCCACCCATGTACTCTGCTATTTTTTATATATATATGCATATTTACATCTTTTTACGTCTTATGGATTACATTTATTTTACAAATGTATTTACATGTGTGTGTGTGTGTGTGCTTTTTCTTACATGTGTGCAATATGCCAATCTAATACATGATTAGCTAGAGTATCTGTGATTTGATTCAATCTCCTAGGAACATGGATATGCGTAATGTAATCAAAGCTTTGTTCTAAGAGACATATTCTAAGGAACCGTTGGTGTAGAGTAGGATTGTAAATGCAGTAAACCCCATTTAACTAGGACACAACCAGTTGAGCATCTAAGTAGACCCAGAGGTGAGAGATACCATGCAAAAAAGCATCACGAAGAAACTCTAGTACCGCACTGTATTCAATGACATTGTTTGTGGCGTCACCTAAACAGATACCTCCTGAAGATAGAAACTATCCCTGAGGTGTGAAAATCACCCAAGATGTGGAAGCAAGCCTCCGAGTGTGCCGGCTAGTGCCGTCCGCAAACCCAACGAACACCTCTGATTCACTTGACATCTTCCACAATGAAAAATATGACATCAAAAAATGATACGTCCATAAAACCAAAAAGACAAAAACTAAAAGAGAAAATGTATAAGAACTATACATATGTACAATAATTCACCCAAGGCGGCCCACCTACGAGTAATACTTCTTGAGGTAGAGCCCATTTTTAGGTTCTGCCAAATCATTTCCCTCAAATTCCACCAGATGATAAGCGCCCTTCTTTAGAATCTCCTTCACGATGAAAGGTTTGAACCACATGGGTTTGAACTTGCCTGCCCCTAGGGGATCCTTGACTTGGTCATAGACTAGGACAAGGTCGCTTTCAGAGAAAAACTGAGGACAAACGGACCGATCATACTGAAACTTGACTTTTTTTTTGTGAGCCTCGTTATCCAAGGTTGCATCACGATGCTTCTCAAGATATAATAAACGCTCTCCCAGCGGTGAAGTGTCTGGCAATAACTGTATTGCCAACTTTAGAGACATGATCTGAAACTCTATAGGCAAGACTGCTTCCATCCCGTAAACGAGTTGAAAAGGTGAGAAACCTATTGCATTCTTAACAGACATTCGATAGGCCCATAATGTCGAGTACAACAACAAATGCCAATTTTACTTGGCTGAATTGATTGTTCGTTGTAGAATAGTCTTAAGGGACTTATTCACAACATCCACCTAACCATTCGCTTATGGGTAGTAGGGTGACAAATTTTCTTGCCTCAACCCAAGATTTGATGTTAACTCGGACATCATTTTATTCTAAAAGTGACCTCCATGGTCAGTGACAATCTCTCTCGGGACGTCGAACCTTTCTATTATCTGGTTAAACAAAAAGAGAGTTGTTGTCTCACAATCATCTTTAAACGTTGGCATAGCCTTGACCCACTTCCTGAAGTAGTCTACTACTACGATGATATAACAATGCACCCTTTCTGAAGGGGGGTTTCATGTAGTGTAATCAATCCCCCACTTGGTGAAGGGACCAACTGTGATGATGGGAAACATGGGAGTGGGGTGTGCCCTCATATTTCGAGAGACGATCTGACACGGGTGGCATTTCTTAACCGATTCAACACAATATTTGATTAATGTCGACCAAAAGTAACTGGCTCGTACAATATTTTGGGTTGTTTCCAACCCAGACAGATGACCGCCACATGTTCCAGTGTGGCAATCGTTAAGCACAATTTCTGCTTCTTCATGAGTGAGACATTGACAAAGGATGCAATCTACACCTCGACGATACAGAATGTCCTCGAGTATGAGATAGTTCTTGGCCTAATGGCATATATGGTGATGCTCATCACAAGAAGCAGAGGTGGGGTACTTCAAATTATAGAGATATACTAGTATGTATCTATACCAGGGGTCCAAATACACGATCAAAAACATGTCTCCTTTGATAGGCGATTCCTCGAGTATAACATCACCTGATTCGAATAGAATTTTTGAGATGAGTTCCACGAAGACCAACGAATTTTTGGGTTTTTCCAAAACAAAATCCAAGTCGAATTACTAGAGGATAACTATCCATCTACTGATATTTCCGCCGATTACACATCGTGCCAACACGTATTGAAACAGATTCACAATGACAATGATGGTGGTCTTGCGAAACAAGATGTAATGATGGAACTGTTGGACAACATGAACTACTGTCAACGCAAGTTTTTCAATGTGGGAATAATTGAGCTATGGTCCAAACAGGCCTTGGATTAGGTAATAAATCACGTATTCTAAGAGAAAATCATCCTCCTGAACCAAGACCATACTGATGGTCGACTCTGCAGTGACCAAGTACAATAAGAAATCTTTATTATAATTGGGTGGCCAAATCAGAGGGGTAGACATGAGGGCGCATTTCAACACTCTGAAAGAGCATTGAGCGGCTTCATCCCAATGAAAAGGAACATCCTTCTTCAGTAAATGCATGAAACCCTTTGTGATCTCAGCATAGTTTGCGATGAAACGTCATAAAAAGTTTTTTTTTCCCTGTAAACTCTAAAGTTGAGGGACTGTGAGAGGGGGAGACAACTAAAATATCACCTCAACCTTTAGAGGATCGACCATCATCCCTGTTGTTGAAACTATGAAACCTAGCAGATGACCTAACATTACACAAAAACTGCATTTGTATGGATTCAAGCGAATCCGGTAGTAGCAACATCACTCAAGGATGAGTCAGAGGTGTGCGGGGTGATCATCTCTTTTACAAGATCATGATGCTAAATCATCAAGATAAGCCTCGACTATGTGTTTGAGGTCATGGAAAGAAAAAGACATGGCCCGCTGAAAAGTAGCTCCATCATTTTTCAGACCAAAAGGCATCTTTCGATAGGCGAATGTACCCCATGGACAAATGAAAGCGATTTTGTGTTGGTCTTTGGGTTTGATCTGTATCTAATTGTATCCCGAAAAACCATCGATGAAAGAAAATTCCTCGCAACATGTGCATTCATCGACTATCTGGTCAATAAATGGCATGGGGAAGTTATCATTTGGACAGGCCTTGTTCAAATCATAGAAGTCTGTACATACATGAATCATACCCTGTTTTTTGTTGACTAGCATGGGATTTGACACCCATTGAGTCAATTGGACGGGGTAGATGAAACCATATTTGAGTAGTTTCTCTACTTCAGCCTTAATAGTTGTTGCTTTCATAGGATTAACCAGATGAAGTTTCTTCTGGACTGGCTTGGCATCAGGATATGTCATGATTTCATGTTCGACGACTCTTGGATCTATGCTTGGAATTTCCTTGTACGACCAGGAAAACATGTCGCAAAATTCTTTAAATAAATCCATGTAGATTTGAATCTCCTCAGGGGAGAAGTCCGCTCCGATGAAGATATTCTCCATGACACCAGGGGTTATTGAGATATCAATAGGTATCATTTTAGCAATGGTTTCCATATTTCCTTCAGCATAAATAGTGTGTGTAGCCAAAGGATTGATAGGACAATCCCTATCTCCAGTCATAGTCAGAGTGAATTCACCTGCTTCAATTCTTCTTAAATCTGGGAGAAAATAAGATCTGTGATGGAGATCATCCCAGGGTCTATCTAGACTAGTCATTGCATCAATAATCACCTCGTCTGAGGGAAATACTAAGTCTAAATAATCAGTATCGGTGAGGGAACCTTGAGCCCAAATAAGCTCAAGAACTAGATCTAACTCCTGTGCGAGAGTCAGATCGGGGTCGACAGAAGCTTGCTGGACTATAGAGTACACAACTTCAGTTGTGGACAAAGGCATGGCCATGCCATGGTGCCCTGTCCCTTCCATCGTGGCTGATGGGGAAGGAAGAGTCCATAGATCATTAAAGTAAGTTGTGGGAAACGACGAGATTTGAAATATTTCAGCCCTAGGATGGTCGGGGACAACCGATATGCACTGGACATTGCTGGTCAGAGGTGAGTAATCGAAAGTACCCATCAAAGGTGGGCACAAACCAATCCCTACATTGACGATGTTGAGCTGAGGGTTATCAATCATCGGGACCGTGGATACCCCCAATGAAGGGTCAAGATAGGAGAAGGATAACTAATCAATGGACACGATTTGACCCTCGTGTGGAAACAACAAGACCCAAAAAACTGTCACGACCACTACTTGCATAGCATAGGTCCAACTCCTTCCTAACAAGAGATTGTAGTCGAGAGACACATTGACCACTTCAACTTCGACACACACAGTCCTCCCCCCTAACTGCATGGGGAAAGAGGGAATGATTCCATGTGGTCGGAACGAATGACCATCGAAAGTGGTAAGAAGAGTAGGTGATGGAGACAAGACGGGTTGGCCAATGGCCTTCCAACATGCCAAAGACATCATTTATGTAAAGGCACCCTCATCAACCACTATGCGAAAAATGTTATGAGTAAACATTTTTGTGGTGTAAGCCACTACTATCTGAAACACCACGTGGTAAGTTAGACGAGGTTTTAAGTCAGTCATATCAAGCATGATCATTTTCGGATTACAAGTCTCAGCATATCCTAAGGAATCTAATAGATCCTTTCTCTCGAAAGGGAAACTTTGGAGGAATTCCAAAGAAGACATTCCACAAGGGGTTTGAGACAAATCCTCCACCACAGAGTAGTTCTAGGTGGCCCTTGCACTTGGGTTGTGGGAAGATTTCTTGAACACACATTTTGGGATGCCTGTCATTGTTTTTTCCAATGTCTTCTCAATATGGAGAGGAAGATATGGGTTTTCAGCTTCTTTACCCTTCTGAGAGGTGTTTGGCATTCCGTAGTCACATGTCCTAGTTGTTATATCAACGCTACCTTTCATCATGTACACATTCATGGACAAAGGATTACTCGAAGACGAAGGGGTTCTATGACTGCCCTCTTCCACACTCGAACAAGCTTGAGTTAAATTATTTCCATGTGGAAATGGGTTCATTAACACGGCAGGTTGTTGTTGTGCCAATAACTTTTGGGCCTCTGCAAGTCGAGGGCACTGGTGAGACGGATGGTCTTCTGTGCAAAAATTACACAGATACTTCGACTCCTTCTTTTATGTGTTTCCCTTGCCAGCATTATTGGTAGGTTTCTTATCCCCCTTACCCTTCTTTTATTGTTTCTTCTTTTCGTCAGGCTGTTGGGTGGCCTTTGGGTTTGTCGATTGCACACTATGTACATCCAACGTTTGAGTAGGGGGAGAAGCTAAACCAGTGGTCTGGCTAGCCATTGTTTTTTGTATTGACAATTGCTGCAATTGATTCAAAAAATGATCAACGGGCTTCATTTGCGTTGAACCAACAATACCATCAACATGTGGTCTAGATCTCTATCTGGTCTTGTCAAGTATCGATTGTGGTGCATCTGTAAAAACTTCGTAAAGTAAACCAGACTAAGAGTAAATGAACTCTAGTTGTTGATCTCTCATTATCACTTCTTCTTCTTAAAACACCCCCGACGTTGCAACATATTTAGATAACTGAGGTACCAAAGACTTAAGGAACCACTCAAGAAGGAATGATGGTGGGATTGGTACTTTTATCAAACTCTTCTGGTGTCTCCATTCTCGGATGTGATCTAATATATGGTCTACCTTTGTTTGCTCAAAGTTGGCCAGAAACTCCATGCCAACGTCGTATCTCACAGGTAATTGAAAATGGTTTAAGAAAGCCATTGCCAATTCGCCAAAGGTAGAGTATCTTGAGCAGTAGAGCTCGGTGTACCATTTCACAGTACTCCCTATGAGAGTGCGTTGAAACAAACGCAACTGAACGGAGTCGTCTCTCAATGATTTGGATGACCACCATAAATGGAAGGTAGTCACATGATCACCTAGATCTTCATTAGCCTTAGCTTCGAACTTTGGAATGTCCAAAGGCAAATTGGTTAGCATGGGAGGCCAACGTGGATCATGACAGATGGTGTCATTTAATAACCTTTTCAAGTATGGCAAGTGCAGAGTTTCCAGAAATGGTAATTTGGGTTGTTGATTATAACCATGGAAAAAGGAGCCTGGAGTTTGGCTAGCACCAGGTTGCCAAGAAAAGTTAGGTTGCTATCCAGGGTTCTGGTAATAACCATGGTCATGATCAACATATGGAGTATGCACTTGTTGAGATGTCATCGGATGACTCCCATAATAGGATGTAAAAGGTTGGGTTTGCATCACATTCCAAGGAGTTTGGGAAGGGTTTCCCCTTGCCGATCCAATGGGCATAGGTCATGAGCCTTGCTCAGGGTTCCATTGGCTATGGAAGGGGTTGCCCCCGGTTGGCACCCCTGATGAGGGAACTGATCCCTACCACGGATTCCAAAGTCCTTGTGAGGAAGGAATTCTTGAGGTTCCCCCCTGTGCAGGAATAATACCCTGCATAGGATTTTGTTGTCCATAATCGTGGTTTCCCCCGGCCGAGATGGCAACTGACGAGAATGCGTTGTTACCAAATGCATCGAACAAAGAGAATGGTGTTGAACCTATTGACATGCTATAAGAAGAAAGTCATTGACTACCTGCTCCAAACAAACTATAGTTTATGTTCAGCCCGGTGGAGTGCTGGTGAGCACCGCCAAGTGAAGGGGACGAAGGAGGTATATGACCCCCTCTGTAAGGGAAAGTGTTATAGAGAGCTGAAGTTCCCCCCATGGATCCTTAAAGAGGAGCATTCGAGATCCCTGCCCCTAGACCTAAATTCTATAGAGTGGCGTAGGAAAGGACAGAGTTTGTATCGAATCCAGGCATCCTATATGATAACGGAGGGCCTGTCGCACTCTGGGTGAAAGGAGCAGTGATCGTTGCCATAGACGGAATCAGACCATTGCCCGAGGTAGAGGCGGTCGAGACCATGGTGGTATAGACCGATGAGGGTTGGTTATGAGGTAGAAAACCCCCTGTAGTGATGGTCGTGGAGGGAATATGAGGATTCCCTGAAGAAGTGGGAGCATTTGTCTCCATCGCTTCTTGTGACACTACCTAACGCTCATAAGGTTTAACCTGTACGATGATGGGCGTCGATAGATCAATGATTGGAGGGTTATATGGACCAAGAGGTTCTGCTTCGAGGTAGAAAATGGTTGGTTCCTCCAGAATCAAATGTTCTCCTCTCGGATATGAGTCGAGCTCAGTTTCCTGTGGCCGGTCACCTCAAAATACCCTTGTTGGTCTAGTCTTCTCCTTAGCGGTGGCAGGGGTGGCTCTAGATTAACTGGAGGCAGGCCAAGAAGCCTACTTGACCGGCAAAGCTCCTGAACGTCCATAGTGTGTGTTAGGGTCCTAACCCGCACATAGGTAGAACAATTTATTTGGATGTAATAAATGTCAATATTAATAAGGCCTTTCAATAAAATAGAATAAGGCAGATGTAAGAAGACCTAATAGAAGCTTCCGCTTCTAGAAGGATCTTCCTCTAGATGCTTCTTTTTAGTATAAATAGGAGTCGAGGGTATGAGAACCCTAACTTGGATATTATTGTAATAGAGCTCTGCTCAACTGGAGGTTGCCCCCTCGAAGAGGCCTGTGAACATTTATTTCAGATTCAAAGTGTTATTTCTGTTATTATTCTCTTATCATTTCAATGCTATTGTGGTGAATGTTCTGGTTATATTGTTGTTATTCTACCATTCTAGCATTTTATTTCTGTTCTGCATACATTTTATATCTAGTATATTACAACTGGTATCAGAGAACTTTCCTCGGCAGAAAGTGTAGGTTAATTTTTTTTTCCAGGGTAGAGACGTATTATGGCGTTTTTAAGCCACAAAGATCTATCGTTATGTGCATAAACTCGTGGTTGAGGGATTCATACACGCAGGAAATACAAGTGGTACTTAATCACACATCTGTTGGCCACCCTTGTAACCCTTGTTGGTACCCCTTCAAGTGGTAGCGCATCAGAAAACACCTATGTACGGATCGGCCTAGATTACCTGAAGCCCTCTTTAGATAAACCAATCGGTCACTTGACTGCTATAGTGTCACCGAGAACAACACTTAGGAAGATACTCTCTAGTACCTGGGTATTCAGGTAGTATGGCTAAGGGTACGGTCTATCCTCCTTAGTTAGTTCTCTGAGATATTGGGCCAAGTACTACTATTGTAACCTACACGTATATCAGATAACTATAGCACAGGGCAAACTCTTGTCTGTAGAACCCTTGAATACCTAACCCTTGGGGACATAAACATAAACAAATTAAAATAGACAAGATCTATTGCTGCGCAACTGTGTTCGGGTTTCCAAGTAAATACACATTTCTTTATGGTTAGGCATTTGGGATTTTTCTCTCTACAGTATTCTTCAGACTGGAGTATAACTCCACAGGTGTAAAAAAAAAAAAATTGTCTGGAAACATTTTCACCATTATATGAGACCTATTCCCTTGGATTCATCTCTTATCCCTTATCACATTCATCCATATCATTTTTTGGCAAAATTTTTGACCCGGCTCGCTCCTTTTCAGTTCCCCCATCCACATGGCCCATACCTATATCCAAGACTTGGAATCTTTCTTCAACACCTTGCAATCTAGTCTCATCGAAACCTAAGAAGAAGTGAAACAACTCAGTGCCAATGTTGCAACCATCAATACCACCATGTTGTTGATACTGAGAGGGGGGTGAATCAGTGTCAAGTACAATTTTAAACCTTTTTCAACTTATACTTAAACCATTCAACTATATCCAATGAGCAATGAACAATAGTATAAGAGTTACACCAATACACCACAATACACCATGCACAATATATGAGAAATAATCAATAGTTATTGT
>ML783584.1:532159-543383 GCA_009831015.1 Picea engelmannii
ATTTATTTTTTATTCACTTTGAATTATAATACACTCATCACTTCACTTTATTATTTACCTTTTAAAATCTCTTAAGCCACTTTGATTACTTTGACCTTTTGGGGCTTCTAGATGACATATGAGGGTCCTCCAACTTCGTAAGGTCATAACTCTCAAACCGTGAGGAGTTATGTGACGTTCTACATACCACTAAAAATGGCATGACATGTAATATCCATATAGAATAGTATTATCTGAAAATATATCATAACTCATACCATTACTGATCAAACAAAGTTGGGTCCATTACCCAAACCTGGGGTCTCCAACTTCTCATGGCCATAACTCTCTAACCGTGAGGAATTATGTGACATTCCACATACCACCGGAAATGACATGACAAGAACTATCCATCTAGGATATTTTACCTAACAAATTCACTTTCCTTCATCTCATTATTCCACAATTAAGCATGGGTTCTCTTACTCCACAAAGCATCTTCCCGTGAGGGCTTTCACCATAAGGGGACCACTTTGGAGTTCATCCATATTTACTTCTTATCAACCATGACAAAACAATAATGAGTCATATTCAAATCAAACACTGTTGGGTCCATTACCCAAACCTTTGTGCTACGGATCTTTCTTCAAGGGTTTACATTAATGACAACCAACCTTAATCAACAACAGTCACCTGTGTAAGTCACTAAGATAAATGAAACTGGGTTGCCAACACGCGAACAATCACCAGGCAGGTATAGTCGACAGTCGGGTGGACCACAATGAGCAGGGTATCAAGCCCAAAACATATCAAGGGTATCGAAAGAAAGTGTTCCAGAAGACAACTGAGGACCTCGAACGGATTCGAGACCCATGAATCTCCATGGAAAATGCGATCAACGGAATCCCAAGATAAGCCCTCTATATGCATTCCCCACTACACTTGGTCCGAATTTGGAGGGGTTATCTCTGCTACCTTTCCGCACGTGACCTTGTGTTTAGGCCCTGTGTTATAGGGGGGCCCCAAATAACTTTCACAGTTACTGGAATTTCAAGCACTCCCTAGCACAAACTCTTATGTTTTTTTTTGTAGCCTTGAAGAGTTTCCACTCGAATCCTAAATCAAGGCTCTAGCCTAGACTAAATTGATGGACCCTACAAACACAAAGTCTAATAACTTTTAATTAAGTGTTAATTTTAGTGGTTGTCTTAAGTCAAAGGGAACATAAGTGAAACCAATGATGTTCTTTTAAGAGACGAAAGAGAAAAGCATAAGATGAAACTGAAAACAAACTACTTATTCTTCACAAATAAAGATTTGCCAATTTAAACTCTTTAACCAAATTTTTTCGTAATTAATTTTCTCAAATATTTGAAAAGAAAAACTTAAAACAAGATTACGCTCGACTAGAAGCTACTTAATGTCTTAAGCATTAAAATATAGAACTTAAGAAAACTTTCTTTTTCCTTGGTAAATAAAGTAACTAACCTAAACTACTTTTACCAAACAAAGAAATGATTTTTTTTATTTATTGTTTTATGCTTCAAAACAAAGAAATTTAAAAATGAATTTTTTTCTCTTCTTCTAAAGAAAAAAAGGGAAAAATGAAGACAAGTCAAGACCAAGAAATTACTTCAGGCCCATCGCAGATCACAGGGAGTCACTGACAATACCAAGCATGCAGATCAGAACATACTCACAAACTTGTATAAAAACCCTAATAAAGAAAACACAAGAAATCTTTGATAAAAAGAAATCTATGTTGAGGTCAGAAATAGGCTACATACTGCTATAATAGAGACCAGGGCTAGATCAAGAAAACCCCTGAGAAGTGTGAATTATGATAGGGAAGAGGATGAATGCATCTTCTTTAAAATAAATTTCTCAACACAGGCATGCTATAGACACTTTAGCAGCCTGCATATGTACATGGGTTGTCCAAAGGCAGGGCGGATATGCATGAGTGTAGGCCCACTACAGGCCGCATACACCTCTGTAACTTCTCAAAAAAATGAAAACCAACAGTCAAGAAAAGTCAAGGAGTACTGGTATGGAAGACCAAAATCCCTTAAAGACACATAAGCTTACAGAAACTCATAAAACAATAAATAAATTGATTCAAAGCACCCAAACGAATATCCCCAAAAAACCCTAGAGTTCTCCCCAGTACGGTTGCCAATTTTGCTATAGTGAGAAAAACCCTCTACGGACTACACCAGGGTTCTAAAGTGCAGGCATAGATAAACGTCTAAAGTACCCTAATTTTAACAACTATCTCATCATTACCCCACAATCATACATAAAATACAAAGTATAGGGATCTGGTAGGCATACTTAAACTCTGTGTCTGGTGTCGATCCCTTTGCGCTTAGTTGTTTCTCGACTGCAGATATCCTCCCAAGGCCAACCTGCACTCACCAAAAGACAAACAAGAAACTACAAGCATGCATTATATATAAGGATTAGTGGGTTAGACATCATAACAAAAATGTAAACAAATCATAAGGATTTAAGACATCATTTGGCAGGACAGAAAAAGTGTTTCTTTATATTAATCTCACAAAAGTCGTTTACAATATGAGACCGGAAACTGCTCCTCGAACTTGGTCCTAGGCTCCTCTTCACCATTCACCAACTTCTTCCATGTATTCTTCTCCTCTTCAATTATCTCTAGGGAAATGGAAAGGGTTTGGAATGCAGGAAGAAGGAATTCTGGCTCAAACTCACAAAGTGGTTGAAAAATATTGGGGCAAAGGGGGAATACTAAAATGGGTAGAGTTTCTACGCTCTCGTGCTTCCCTTTGGAATGGGGCCCCGACACCTTATTTTATAGGCCAAAAGGGATAGTAATGGTTGGTGTGACTGGCTATGGGCGGTCAAATGGTTAGGTAACATCCAGAAAACCTGTATCCCTTTGCAATTTTCATTTTTTGTGTTTTTTGTGAGTGTACGCGGGTTGTAGTCATGCGGAAAATGTTTGTATGTGGGAAGTAGTGGTGTAGGGTGCGTACATCTTCAAAACAATGGTTTTTTAGAAGATATGTTCAATGATGGATTGGAAAAGATAGCGAGTAAGATGGTCGGATGCCAGGTATGCATGTCTGGTGCAATTTAGGGTTATAACAGGGATCACCAGTACTTTTTGTCAAAAAAAAGGATGGAACCTTGAGGCTGTGTATTGACTTTCGACAACTTAACAAGTGCACTATAAAGAAAAAGTATCCTTTACCCCGAATTGATGACCTCTTTGATGAGTTGAAAGGATCAAAGATATTTTCAAAGATTGACCTGAGGGTAGGATACCATCAAGTAAGAATCAAGGAAGAAGACATTCATAAGACAACCTTTAGGACCAAGTATGGGCATTATGAATTTTTAGTGGTGCCATTTGGACTAACCAATGCACTAGTTTTCTTCATGTTCTTAATGAATGGCATATTTAGAAATTATCTAGACAAGTTTGTCATAGTATTCTTGGATGACATACTTATCTATTCTAAGTATGAAGAGGAGCATGAACATCCCTTGAGATTGGTGTAGCAGGTACTGAGAGAACATCATTTGTATGCCAAGTTGAGTAAGTGTTATTTTTATCAAAAGTAGATCCATTACTTGGGACACATTATTTTAGAGCAGGGCATAGAAGTATATCCAGAGAATATTGAAGCCATTAGAGGATGGCCAACACCTAGAAATGTGCCAAACATCAGATATTTTATGGGATTAGTTGGCTACTAAAGAAGGTTCACAGTAGGGTTCTCTAAGATTTCTCATCTCATCACTTCTTTGCAAAAGAAGGGGACTAAATTTGAATGGACACTCAAGTGTGAAAATAATTTTAATATGTTGAAGGAATTACTTACTGGTGCACCTTTGTTAAATATTGTTGACCCAAATGAAAGTTTTGTGGTATGTACATATGCTTGTAAGGAAGGACTTGGGGGAGTCCTCATGCAAAATGGACATGTCATTGGATATGAGTCTAGAAAGCTTAAGAAGCATGAGAGGAACTATGCCACCCATGACTTGTAACTTGTTGCCATTCTTCACACCTTGAGGATGTGGAGGCATTATCTCATGGGGAAGAAATTCGAATTAAGGATAGACCACATTGGCCTGAAGTATATTTTTGAACATCCAACCTTGAATGGAAAACAAGTTGGTTGGAATTTTTAAGTGAATATGACTTCAATATCAAGCATATCAAGGGAAAGGAGAATAAAGTTGTCGATGCACTTAGTAGAATAGTTCATTTCATGCATACTACTGATGTCAGTATGCATCAGTCAGACTTGAAGAGAAAAATTTTAGATGGTCTTGTTATAGATCAGCATTACCTACAGGTAAAGGAAAACTTACAGCAAGGAAATGTATAGAAGAAAGTAAAGGAGTACGAGATAAAGGAAGATGGATTACTCAAGCATAAAAATAGAATCTATGTTCCTAGTTCTGGAGAATTGAGGAATTTGGTTCTGAAGGAAATGCATGATGTTCCTTATGTTGGACATCCAGGTTACCAGAAAAAAATTATAGCAGTAAGAAGCCAGTTCTTTTGGCCAGGAATGAAGAAGGATTTTGTTGATTACATCACTCGATGTATGGAATGTCATAAGGTAAAGGCTGAGCATAGGCACCCAACGGGTTTGCTGCAACCATTTTCGATCCCAGAGAAGAAATGGGAAGTGATCACCATGGATTTCATCACAGGATTACCTAGAATGAATAAGAAACATGATTCAATCATGGTGGTAGTTGACAAATTAACAAAGGTTGCTCATTTTGTGCCTGTGAAGAAAATGCATACAACAACTAATATTGCAGATATTTTCATGAAGGAAATTGTTAGGTTGCATGGGATACCTAGGACAATCGTCTTGGACAGAGATATGAAGTTTATATCCAATTTCTGGAGGGGATTGTTTAAAGTATTTGGCACAAATCTAAACTTTAGCACAACATATAATCCCCAGACAGATGGGAAAACAGAGAGGGTCAACCAAATAATTGAAGACATGCTGAGAATGTATTTGATGGATAAGCCATCTAAGTGGGAAGATTACTTACACTTGGGTGAGTTTGTATATAACAATGGGTATCGATCTTCATTGAGAATGAGCCCATTTGAAGCCTTGTATGGTAGGAAATGAAATACTCTAGTATGATGGGACAACCCAACAGATAGAGTGGTACTTGGGTCGGAGTTTCTCAAGGACATGGAAGACCAGGTGGTCAAGATTAAGCAGAATTTAAAGGCATCTTAGGATAGACAGAAATTTTATGCAGACAAGAATAGGACAGTTAGAAAATTTGAAGTAGGGGAGCATGTACTTTTGAAAGTGAATCCCAAGAAAACCTCTTTGAAATTGGGTAGTTGTGCAAAACTGGCAACCATATTTTGTGGTCCATTTGAAATATTGGACAGAATAAGGCCAATTGCATACATGATTGCATTGCCTGCTTTCATGAATGTGCATAATGTATTTCATGTATATTTACTAAAGAAATATGTGCATGATCCTAACCATGTTATTGATTGGCATATAATTCAGGTAGAGACAGAGGGATAATTTTAGGTTCAGCCAGTGCAGGTATTGGACAAAAAATTCAAAATGCTCCAAAATCGAGTTATAGAACTGGCAAGAGTTCAGTGGACCTTCTACGGTCTTGAAGAATCTACCCGGGAGCATGAAGATGCCATGTGGCTAGAGTACTTGTAGTTTTTTTAATAAATTTGAGATTTTGATCTTTGTTTTGTATATGCACTAAGGATAGTTCCAAAATAAGGGGGAGGGATGTAATGCCCCAGGTTTTGAACCCCCATTTGAAATAATGTATTGTTACAATGCTGAAAGGACAGAGTGCCCAAACAATTAATGAAGGGCCAGTATGCCCAATAAATGTAATGTTTTGATCATTAATAATAATAAACACATCATTAGCTGCTAGACAGACAGGGACTAGAGTTATAGGGGGCTATGACTCCACAAGAGAGGGATCTTGAGGGACTAAGTGTTATTCCTATTTTCTTATTACCCTTTTTTTCTAAGGGAGGGGATCGATTACTTGAACTTCTTGGGGAAGGCCAGGAGGTTCTTGTTTTCCCCATGAGGTTACTTAAACCCTCCTCTGGTCTAATGGCAGGGTTGGACTGATGAATTTTTCATTGATTCTCGTTCACTCACTCACTCTTCCCTCACACACTCCCATGCACTCCCTGACCCATTCATCAACCCATCCTCATCCATGTCTTGGTTGGAAAAGCGAAGGAAACAGAGTTGTTGAAGATTTATCCATGGGATAGTTGGTTATAGGGGTCGCTGGTGTGATCCAGTCGTGACCCGGGGCCTGCATGTCTGAAATGCATTGGCTCGTGCCCTGTCTTTCTCACAACTGTGAGTCCTGAGAGTTCCAACATTGATATTCTGGACCAAATATGCTGGAATCCCTGTCAGGAAGGAGAAGGATTGCCTGAGGGACTGTGTGGCAGAGAAGGGTGGAGTTCCATTCTCTTGGGTGGCACAGGCAAGGTCGAAGAGAGATGGGTACTTGGATTTTTGTGGGTGTCGGGAAACCTATGAGAGCTTGAGAGATGAGTAGTTTGGGAACCCAATTACACTCTAGAACCGTCCTTGTGGATTCATAGCCTTGGCTCGGGGGTGACACTGTAGTTGATATTTGGAGCAACAATGTCTACGGTTGGGTGGAACATCCTTGGTATGCATCCAGTTGGTGTCATATTTCATAAGGATAAGTGCTCTCTATCGTGATATTCCTACCTGTGCATGAATGTATTTTTTGTTGTGTAATTTAATTATCATCTACATGTGTATGACTGTATTTTCGTTGTGTATATTTAATTATCGTTTAACATAATCTTTAGATTATGAATGCTTGTTGGATATTGTTGTGCATGTTGTTAAATCTGTTATATTATTCATCCTTAATGACTAAGAAAGGTATTAGTAAGAGAAAGAAGTATGAGGGTGGGCTTGCAGGTAGTGTACCCGCCTGTGGGTGGTTGGGTATGTTACAGACTCCCACCACATGAAAAGGGAGAATAAGGAGGCATCATGACTCCAGACCCAAAACTAGGATTCATATAAGGCGATGAGATAGAGGATGGAAAGTGTGAAGACATGTCTGACATACCATGAGAAAAATGATTAGAGGCCCAAGGTATTGGTTGAGTATCATGATTCGGTGTACCACTTGGAAATACAAAAGAATTTGTCCCCATGGAATGAGAAAATACCATGGGTTGGGTAGCACTAACTGAGGGAGTCACTGGGGCTCCACTAACCATAGCACTGAGAAAATACTAAGGCCAACTCATAATCAAAGAGCACACCAAAGTAAAAAAAAAGGCCAATGCACACAAATAAGATATAGTGGTTGAAAAGGGGCCTCCTTCACTAGAGTAGGTATGCCTCACCTAAGATGGGCATGAGACTCCCTTCAAAAGATCGGAGGTATCAAAACTAGTTATAAGGGCCCTCGTGGGCTTAACAACCAGTCGGTTAGATCCCCTCAGAAAGGTAATCCTCCATAAAGGTTGTGTGTTTTCTGATCCTTTTCTGACTCAGGGTACCTACAGAATAACCCCTGCAAGTAACCTATGTGGCTACCTATGTAAAGCAACTAAGCCACCAGGATATAACCAATGCACAAGTGAATAGTCATAATTCAGTTCCATCGTATGGATAGGGTAACAAAGACGAAAATCTTGAAAGCTCCGCCTCTCACAGAGGTAAAGGTACTAGTAAGACCCCCATATACGAATAGATCCCCATAAATATATCTGATGCTAAGAAGGTATTGGAGGGATATCTCCTCAACCGACTTCACATGAACTCGTGCTTAACTCCAGTGTGAGTGGAGCCTCTCGACGTCACCAATTATACAATGGATTTCACAACTCCCTTAGTCAAAGCCATATGTTGAGTTTAATATCCTTGGATAATTTTACTCACAAAATCCTATTCCAAGGCTCTAAATCTTAAGCTAGTTTGTGCACCCTGAAAAACAAAATCGTTTCTAATAAATTTTAAATTTATGAGCGTTACTTTTAGTGGATTTGTTTATTCAAAATGTGTGGTCGTGAAACTAATGATGTTATGGCTTAACAAGTAAAATAAATGAATATGAATATGATGCAAAGTCCTAACTTCAATTCTCAATAAATGATAAGATTTTCAAAATGAAACTTTCAATTCAATTCTGCAATTTCAAATAAGATGCAATCTTTCCATACATGTACTAAGATCAATGATCAGAACCCAAAATATCAAATGCCAACAATGAAAAATGTATGTTTTTTGTATTTTCAATAAAAAATAATGAAAATGCAAGGACTGAACAAAAGCTTGACATAAAGACCCTATTGTATGTAAACAAAGACAAACCAAGTACAATATCAAGAAGCAAACACCCAACCCAATGTTGGTTGTGGAGCCTGATTATCTTCTCGATTCAGAGGTCTTTATTTTTAGCTATGTTTATACCCCATGAAGAATTTACACCCCAGAAGAATGTACACTCATCCACGCAATTGAGTGCAGGGGGGGTGACCCCCCCTGTGGGGTCCGGGGGGCTATTCCCCCGGCTGGGGGGTCCGGGGGAAAGCATGCCCCTGAAGGAAAAATTGCCTTGTAAATGTATATTATAATTTCATTGTAAATCTGGACCATTCATTATAAGGTGACAGATATAACAATAGAGTTTATGTTAATGTTTTTTGCCCTAGAAGGAAACCTGTTTTATGAGGGAAATGTATTGCGGCTATGTATGATTGCGAATATCGTATTATGAGGGATGAGACTGTGAGAGAAATAAGAGGAAGTTACATCAGGTTTGTTGTAGGTTGTATCCCTTCATCTTTGGATAATAATAAAGGAAGGACCTAGAAATTTCTCTGGTGAACGTAGCCCACACTGGGTGAACCACGTATACCCGTGTCTCTTTTGTATTGTGTATCTTATGTGTTTAATTTCCGCATTTGTTTTATTTTATTTCTCCATGGTCCTATTTATATAACACCCAAGATACAAGTACAACCAATGAAAAGGATAATGAGAAAGAAAAAACCGCTCGAAAATTCAACCAAAGAAAGGTTTCCTATCACTCTGCATGCACTTAAAATTCATAAAAGATACCTAAGAAGACTCGAAAACCATCAACACTTACCCAACAAACATCAAACTCAGAAATCAAGAAAAAAAGGATGATGTATGTGACTGGTCAAGAGAAAACTGCATATATGTGCTTCCTATAGAACGACAGCTCGCATATGTACGCATATGATAGGGAAAAACTCACGTATATGTATTGAAACACTGCCAGGTTAAGGATAAGGCCAAGAAACTCAGAGTCAAAATGAAAAGAGGCTATCAAGCAATCAGATGACAAGAAAGTCAAGATAAAGAAGAGAAATCAAAGGAGAAAAAACACTCCAAACCCTGAAAAAAAGATTCCCTCCCTAGTATGGTCGCCAATTCTGTTACGAGGAAAATCACTCTATGGAATGGGGTAAACCATAATAGATGGAAATGAGTACAAAAATAAACTCTAATATCAAGTATGTCATATAAACAAATATGCTAAAAACAAAAGATAAAGAGCCTACTGCGTCCAGAAATTCGATGAAGTCCACCATTGAGCACTTGACTCAAAGAAATACACCTGCAACTTCTACTCAACAACCAAGATATGCAAGAATATGGTGATAATATATAAAGTCATCACATATAATAGCATAATCCATCAATATTCATAAAAAATGTTGGATTACTAAGAGGGGGGATGAATCAGTAATAGCGTAATTATAATCCTTTTTCTTCAAATGTTAAATCAATGCAGAATTATTATCCAATAATGAGCAGTAAGAAATAAATAATCACACACATACACAGTACACCAGTCTTTTACATGGAAACCCAAATCGGGAGAAAACCACGGAATGTTTTTTCTTATATGTCTTGAAGAATTACATTCATTAGAAGCACAAACTTCCTTTGTTTTCCAGCTGCAACTGGAAGGAGGCTCCAATCCCCTAGTTTCTCAAGCTACAACCTAAGGGAAGTTCCAACTCCCCAATTCTCTGGCTACAACTAGAAGGAGGCTACAACCCCCTATGTTCTCCGACTACAACCGGAAGGTGGCTACAACCACATGTCCTTGCCCCATCCTACCACCATAAAGTAGAAGTATAATTATGGAACCATTATCACACTATCACTGTGAGATATACCGCTATGAAATTGTACCAATAAATCCAAACCATGCATCAACTTGTACCTCAACCTGTAATCAACCTGTACCATAAACAAGTGCATCAACCATGCAACAACCTATACCAAACAACCTGTAATCAACCTGTACCATAAACAAGTGCATCCAACCATGTACCAAGTATGTACCAATCATGTGTCAACTACTCATCAACTATGACTCATCAATATGTACCAACGTCATCAACTATACACCTCATGTATGTGCCAACTCATCAACTACTTGTCTCAACCATGTACTCAACATGTACCTCAACCAAAATCCCTCATCAATTTCATCATCCAAATATGATTTGTAGCTCTATAATAGAATTGGTGTATATGATCACATTCCTGCAAACCTTCCTTAACTTTAACAACAAGAGACTAGAATTTTCATCAAACTTTTCTTTAGTCTCACATGCCTAGTTTTGGATTAGTCAACAACCCTAACTTGAAGTAATCATAACTTTTAACCTGTAATGTATAAATATATAAAACTAATACAAAGAATACTTAATACTTTACCCTAACCAACACATTTGGTCTCACTGAATTTGGATCTGTTATGAATAAGTTATGACGTTTTTACCCGAAACATTTTTTTTTGACTAGTTTTAGGACTAGCCACAAACCCTATTTTCCACGGAGTGTAAATCCCAAAATACAACGACCCAAAAGATGATTTTTTTACCACAGATACTTGGGTATGTTTTCTCAATGGTGTAGAAATTTCACGGTCTGAATCATTATAGAAAAAAAATTATAGAGAAAATGGTGAGATGACCTGTAAATAACATACCTTAGAAAACACCATCAAAAGAATTTATCCTTCCTTGTGTTAACTCTCAAAAACGCACCAGCATTTTTGAAGGAAAGATGCCTAATCTTGTAGGGAAAAATTTTCCAGCTTCCCTAGCTCCAAATCCAAATCTGATTGCATCATTGGAAAGCTTATGATCTGTAGTTAAAAATCGACT